>JAJGRW010003043.1:0-24845 GCA_025461045.1 Carex parvula | reverse complement strand
AAATATTCGAATTTTGATAATAAAATTATAATATTCCTATATTTCTTAGAAATCGCGAAAGAAGGATTACATATTTAATTTCGAATAGCATGCACTGTGACACTTTAGGATCGTATTAAATTTATAATTATTTGGCAAACTTTTAAAAGGACCACATATTTAAATTTTTCTCCATCTCTTCGGTTAAGTACACCAAACTATTAAACCACATATTTATTACTTTTCTAAAAATAAAAAAATCCTGCTTAAGTACCCAAACTATTTATTTTTACTTGATACCAATTTTCTGTAATTTAAATTATTTGATCAAATATATTGATCAAATTACTGTTGAAATAGTCACTTTCATTTTAAATGTTCCAAGGATGACCAAAACTGAATTTAATTTCTATGTTGATAATAGGTTTTATCAGTTGTAACAGTTGTAATGTATATATACTTGTTGTAAATAGAGGAGGGATCAAGTTACAACAAATTTGAGTTACAGCAAAGTTACAACAACCATTTTTTTCATTTTCAAAGTCCAAATCGTCGATCCAAACCATTCAACATGATTATCTAAATAGAATGTGCTTGCATATCAAATTTTACATTTTTTGAGTTTTTTTACTATTTATTAAGATGGATACAAAATTCAATGGTCTGCATATGACTATTTTTTGTAAAATACTTAATAAATAGTAAAAAAAATTCAAAAAAAATGTAAAATTTGAACTGCAAGCACATTTTATTGTAGAGATCATGTTGAATGGTTTGGATCGACGATTTGGACTTTGAAAATGAAAAAAATGATTGTTGTAACTTTGTGGTAACTCAAATTTGTTGTAACTTGATCCCTCCTCATATTTGTAATATATCCCCACATTTGATTTTCAAAAAAAAAAATATTGTAATATATCCCCACATTTAATAACAGATGAACAAATAGTTGTGGGTCAGAGGGAGTCACATAGAGTGTGAGAGTTGTAAAATATCATTTAATCTGAATCATTCAATTTTCTTGAATTATATTTATTTTATTTTAAATTATATTAAGGTATACTTCTTAAAATTAAAATGGTATGAACATCCAAAAAACATTATGGAATATTATAGACTTTGTATTACATGTCAGGCATTTATCCCTCAAATGCCCTTCAATTGTTTTCAGCCAACTTAAAAAAAAATAGTGAAGCATAAATAATCAAACATGTATTTTAGGTACGGTTGAAAGTTTGAAACAATTAGTATGAATGTTGGGAAAACATTGATGCATTCAGTAATTGTGAAATGCGAATTTTGAATATTTAAATAATGAGTCTGAAAGTGTAAAACGGTTGTCAACACTCTCCAAATATCTTTCTTTTTTAATAAAATTTAGTTATAGGCATGTCTCATAAAAACAAAAAACCATCAGCAGAGGCGGATCTAGAAAATTTGAACCCAAGACCACACAAGTCACAAATATATAATATGTAAAAGACAAAAAAATTATAATCATTAGAATTGAACCCAATACTTCTCAAATATCAAGTAGAATCTACCTACACACACATTCCTTATTTTATAAGAAAGACTAAACTATATACAAATTTTAAACAAATGAAAATTTAATTAAATTTTAATATACAAAATTAAAATTTTAAAATTATAGGGGTGGGGTAGCTATATCCTAAATTGTTTGGAACCGTAACTTTGAAGATGCAGTACACTAATGCCAATAATTAGTTGCAACAGAGGAAGTGGGCGTTCTCTTTCACTGATACTGTTGAATCGGATTTTGGATCTTTTTATTCGGTTCGACTATCCGATTTATTAATTTCATTTGTCGATATTATTCAATTTAAAATGATATCAATGAGTCGATTTGATACACGACTAATTATTTAACTCACAAATTCAAATCTGAAAAACATAATCTTATATTTTGAGTCAAATAATAAGGGATACAAATTCTCGAGTCTGATTACAATTTATATTGCCAGCAAAGTACTCTCATCTTTTTAGATTAGACGGTCAAGAATTGACTTTTTTGTTAATATTTCAATTTTTATTAATACAAAAAATTGGTCTGTAGTCTAATAGTTTTTTTCCATAGAGATTTTGACTCAAGCCTTCATGTATTTAATATTCACAAAATCATCATCCGAATTTCAAATTTGTAACCTCTTATATGAAAAACATTTTTTTTATCATTAGACTAATAGTTCAAGACAATATTTTTTTAATAGAAATTAAATATAGGTTGAGAATGAACCGAAATTTTTATTTATACCATAATCACAAAAAAATAAACCAAAACACTCCAGTTTGATGAGAATTCCATATTCACCCAGGCCGCCAAACCATTTAGCGGCCCAAAGACTGGGGACTGTCAATTGGCCCTGTGGCCCCAGTCTAAAGGCCTCCAAATGAAATAGCGGTCCCATTTTTTTTTTGTAGGGCCTGTTCGGCGCGGTACAGTGCGCGTGGAAAAAAAATTCACTTAGACTGAATTTTTTTCCCCACGCACAGTAAAATTCAGTTTAAAAATTTTCTGTTCCCAAGCCCATTCCCGTTGCCCTCTTGGTGTCGAACAGGCCCGTAAGTGGCACAGAGGAGATGAGGTGACACAGATTTCAAGGACACTGTTTTTTTGAGGTGGCACAAATTTCAAGGAACACCCATTTAAAAAGAACAGTTTTAATAAAATTTATGTAAAAAAAATGGGTCCGCTATTTCATTTGGAAGCCGCTTGACTGGGGTCGTAGGGCCAATTGGTGGCCCTCAGTCTTTGAAGCCGCAGAACGATTTGGCGGCTGTGGTTTAAATAAAAATTTCGGAATATGAATGAAGGATTTTTTTTTTTATAGATACATGAAGTAAAATAAATTTCATTATCATTTTTATCTAATTTTTGTTTTGTTTTTGTTAATGTAATTCCACTGATGGATTATGGATTGCTAAGTGGGAATATGAGCATACCCATGATCCAAGTCAAACAGTTGTCTCTGGTTCTTTGAACGAGTCGGTGCTGTGACTACTGTCCCTCTGGGCCCACTGCTCAGTCATTAATTACTTGGACTAAGGTACAACCTAGTGTGCATGGCTTAATCAACATTTAATGCTGCTCACGGGAGAATGGTACTATGTGCATGCATGCATGTCTGATTACAAATGTTCAAGTACACATCGATATTTCTCAAATTGACAAATATCATTCAAGTTTTTAAGATACTTTTTGTTTTTTTATTGCTTTTCTAGGAGCTTGGATGTTATCAAATTTACCTCTTTTAGCAACTCATTGAAATAAATTAACATATGATTAATGCTTGATTAAAAATCAAAATTACAATTTCTAAACATAAATTGAAAACCTGAGAACTGAGAAGAGGTCTCCGGTGGAGCCATTTAGTAGGATTACACAAAACATAGAAACAAAAGTATATATTTTGAAAAAAAAATTAGGGTGAGACGTAATTATAATTTTGTTAGAACAAATAGAAATAGAAGCATATTTTTGAAATTTTTTTGAGCCAGGAAGCAAGACTTTCATTAATATTTTGCAAATAATTGTAAATCAAAATAACGGACTAGCTTCCAGTATATATATAAAAAAATATTGTTTACCTTCTCACAATTCATGAAAATGTTTTTAGGTCACTGATACTAAAGAATCAAATATGAGCAATGTAATGATACAAAAAAAAAAAAAGTAAGAACATAATGGGAAAATAAATGAACAGCAGTACTACTTTTCATTCTTCTATTACAAATCGTATACAAAATATAACCGTATCCATCCAACCATACAAATTTATATATGAATCTAACAAATATTTTATAGTCTTTTTAGATCTTAATATGGATCTTGAATAAAGATTCACTTTGCTTATTGGATTCGCATTTAAAACTAGTACAATCCAACTCTGGAATCCATTAAGAATCAATAAGTAAATAAATAAATAAATAAATAAATATTATTTGAATTATTTCAAAGCTAAATGTATTGGGTACATCCAAAACAATATAACTAGCTTATAATTTAATTTAATTAAAGTTATTAATTCGTAAAACTATACATTTTAATGTAAACTAATTATATTGACTAGATTATGCATGTAAGTCATTATTTAAATATTTTAACTAAACATCTATCATATGAATATTCCATTGGCTTAAATTCTTAATGCCTAATTGAACTGTTCAATTTCGAAATCCGAATATATCTATCTAAAATAGCTAAAACTCAGACCTAAGACAAGCAAAATCCTAATTAATTAAATAATCCGAAACATTTGATAATTTTGCTCAAAATGACTCGTTCTAAAAAATGGTACGGTAACTTGAATTTGAATACAAACCCAAAACTAATAGCCCTAAAATGATAACATTCAAACGAAACATATCAAAATCCGATCCAAATAACTGGTCTTGATGCAACCTCTAGTTCTGGCAAATACATCCAACGGCTTAGATTGCAGTTTTAGTTTCACATGGAAAGGGATAGGTTCCGAAATTTTTAAAGTTAGCACAGTTTAAAAAATAAATAAACCAAAAAACTATCTTTTTTGAGAAATTCAAAATTTACGACGGTCACAGAATGATTTTGCGGCCCCAAATACTAGAGACCGCACAAGCGTTCTGTGGACCCAGCCGGTCCGCAGAACCATTCTGCAGCCTTATTATTTTTTTTTTTGTTTTTTATCTAATTAAAAGACGGCACCACATGGAGATATCACTTTAATAAAAAAATGTGTTCTTGGAATGCGTGCCCCTCATCAATTGTATCTCATCTAATATTACTTTAATAATTTTTTTGTTCTAGGAATGCATGCCCCGAGATATATCAAAGTTTGCTTTGACAAAAAAAAATATATGGGGCAGCAGAATGTCTGTGCAGTCCCCAGTATTTAAGGCCGCAAAATCATTCTGCGGCCGTGTTAGATTTCGAATTTTCCAAAAAATGATTATTAGGTTTATTTTTATTTTAAACAATAGTAGTTTAAAAAATTTCGGGGATAGGTCCTGAGCATGAAATTTGCAGTATCTGTCTTAATATTTATTTTATATTTCAAATATTGTTCAATTTCAGTACAGATGTGATGTATTTGAATTTTGTCTTCTACTGCTTTGCCAAAAAAATAAAAAAAAATCCATGTATTAAATTTCTATCTTTGAAGATGTAATTATATAATGGTTCCATAATTTTTCTTAAATCCTTGAATAAAGATTTTATTATTTTAAGTAAGATAGTATTAAAAATTTAAAGATGAGTACATGGTTCAAATCTTACCCGACATTTTTATTAATATCCAAAGTTTAATAGAAATTAATTATTATACCTAGAATTCTGGGGTTTCGCCAAAATGTCCAAATCGGCTATAAAATGACCGGTTTTCTCTCCCCAGAAGCTAGCCATTTTATGGCCGGCTTTCTATTTTTTTTTTTTTTTTTACACAAACTATTTTCTTCTGGTATATAGTGTAATTTTATTTTGTTATTGTATTGTAATATTATTTTTACATCAACTATTTTCTTCTTGTATATTGTTATTGTAATTTTGTTATTGTTATTGTATTGTAATATAATTTTTGCACAAACTATTTTTGAGATGCGCCAATTGGTGTGTCTTTAATCTTTAAAGTACTTATTTTGCTGTTTAAAGCACTTATTCAATTTTTTAAAATATTTTTCTGTTTATTTTTTATGTTGTACTATTATTTTAATGTTGCACTTATTCCATTTTTTTTACCCGTGATTTACCCTATATGTACTCCTTTTTTCTCTCTCCTCCTCACAACTCACTCATCTCTCAACCGAATTTCCTCTCTTCTTTAAAGTAATTTTTTTATTTAATTTAAATTTTATTTTATACAACATAAAAAATAAACAGAAAATATTAAAAAAATTGAATAAGTGCTTTAAACAGCAAAATAAGTACTTTAAAGATTAAAGGCACACCAATTGGTGCATCTCGAAAATAGTTTGTGCAAAATTATATTACAATACCATAACAATAACAAAATTACAATAACAATATACAGAAGAAAATAGTTTGTGTAAAATAATATTACAATACAATAACAAAATAATATTACAATACAATAATAAAATAAATTACACTATATACAAGAAAAAAATAGTTGTTGTGTAAAAAAAAAGAAAAAAAAATAGGTAGCGCCATAAAATGGCCAGCTTCTGGAGAGAGAAAACCGGCCATTTTATGGCCGGTTTGGACTTTTTTGGCGAAACTCCAGAATTCTGGATATAATAATTAATTTCTATTAAACTTTGGATATTAATAAAATGTCGGAAATCTTACTCTCAATAAAATTATAAGACCTTTTGATTCTCTATCTACTAAATAATACATTTACAAAATGATTAATAGTATAGATAGAAAAAACGCTATACTTCAAACCTAGTGATATATATAAAATTAAGATTATACAAAAATTGGAACTTATTTAGTAGCTTAATTTTAGCTGCCTAACTTGCTGACATACACATATATTGCATATACATGAATGTGATCCATACAAGGAGGATTATATTAATTATATGAAAAATTAAGTTAAAATTGTGGTAGCAAATAAATCAAGAAGACATTCCATGTTATTGCAATAATGTTCTTAACTTATATCAACCATCAACCAATTTGTTGTATAAATTGTTTGCCAGATCATTGGAAAGAATAATCTGATTGTGAGGCCGTTATACATGATACGTCTTCTTCACACATAAAATAAAATTATACATTATATATTCTTAAACTAAAATATATACATGAAATTTTGGTGCAAATCTTTCTATCTGGATGGATGCATGTTGCCATGAAGTCTTTAAAATTTGTCCCCCTTTTTCTGAGCAGTGTTGCATGTCACTATTTATCTTCTTTGAATAGATCACATGTAATGTTCTCAGTTTTGGATTTTTCTCACTTATTATGGTGCATGAGTATATTCCTGTTTTGTATTTATGAAGCATACTGTATTGATCTCCAAATATTTTAAATTAACCATATTAGTGAACTTTAGTTTTTGGATTTTTTAATGTTATCTGTAGTGGCCTAAAATATGTCCTTTAGTATACTAGTAATTAATATTTACAGTATCTTTGACAGAGGCAATTTAAGGGGCTGGCAGGGGTCCAGGCCCTTTTTAATATTTGAAAAGATCATTTGTCAATGTATATTTTCTTTTATTTGGAAAAAAAAATATTCTAGTTTTCTCTCTAGTTATTAAGAATTTGTTTAATTTAAGTAATAAATATGTTGACTTCATATAAAGAATATTGCATTTTGAAATGTGTTTTGATAGAGATAAAAAAACAACATTTAAATATTGCCTACATCACTAAATTTTTAACAAAGTACTTAATATTTCTACAGAAAATGGAGTACAAAGTTGTCCGAATATTTTTTTGATCGTACACAACATCCAACAAATAGTTACAAAAGCAATCAAGATAATACCGTCTTAAAAATGATGATGCGCACACCGTCTGATATAATCACAAAGGAGTGAGGATCCCTAAGGTACCTGACCTTGTAAAATACTCACAGCCGGATCAAAATCAATTCAGTGCCTATTTGAAATATAAGAATCTTCGTGTCGGATTAAAATGGATGACTCAGATCTCATTCTACATGGTCAGGTATTTGCGTTGGATCTGAATTCAGTATATATTTACGACTGTTATGGACATAACTTCTGTTTTTTTCCTTGCTTGCTTCTGTATAATAATGTCTACTTATATATACCAGTGAAGATAGGTGAGTTTAGGTTCACTGCTATGTTTGAGTATAATTTGAATACGTACCAGAATTATTTTCTGTACATACATGCTGCTACCGGCAGTGCAGCTTTCATGTACTTTCTCATGTAATGTTTTTCTTGTTTCATGAGATGTATAACGGATTTTTTTTGCCACAAAAAAAAAAGTTATCCACAAATCCAGTCCGAACTTTCTGTGGTAATTTTAAGATGGCATCTTCATGCGAGTCATATGAAAGAATGTTCAGACGAAGCAACACTAAATATATAACGGCAGGGACTAATCTGTTCATGCTGGGGACCACCACGTGCGAAGAGCCCACTTGGGGTCAGATTCTCTGTGGTTTACATTGTTTGAAAGCGTGTTTTGTAACTCTCAAACTTTACAATAGGAGACTCATTACACAATAATGATGCATGTATTGTTCGTACTATGGTAATAATAGAGAGATGGGACAATCTACTTAATAATTAATATAAATCTGACATAATAACCATTGATTTTAAACAGAGAAGTAATTCCAACAATATTATCAATTTATATCATGAACCATTCAACACGATCTCCATATAAAAATGTCTTGGAGATTGGATTTTATATTTTTTAGAATAATTTTACAATCTTTTTAAATAGATAGAAAAATTACATGACCTAAAGATTTCTACTATTTAAAAAAATGTAAAAACATTTCAAAAATTGTAAAATTTGGTCTCCATATATTTTACATATGGAGATCACGTTGAGCGGTTAGAATCAAATGTTTGGACTTTGAAAAAAAAGTAGATATGGATCCATAGCACGGACTGATCCGCGCTTCACCAAAACCATAGCCTCCTTCTTATAATTAATAAAAAAAATCTCATTTAAATTTAATGCATACAATTTCTTTCAATCCTCGAATAAGTGAATGAATGCATGTTACTTTTTTGGATAAAAGGATTATTAGTAAAATTTTCGGATTTAAATTTTAGCCAGTGAAGTAGGATGTGTGAAAACTTGAATGCACATTAGAATTATCCCATAAAATAAAAAAACTATTTAGTAGTACCACTACTGATACCAAGGATTAATGCAGAGATATGTCATACCTAGTACTTACATTATTGAAAATAGCTGTTATGATGTCAACACATGACTTTAGGTCACAATCAAATGGCGACAGTGTCGAGAGAAAAATAAAAGATGGAAATTATGATGTCATAATCTATTATTATAAGCATATGTGAGGGGTCCCTGGTGCTGAGAGCTTAATATTTTTTGTTTTATGTTTATCTTTTTCATAATTTTTTTATCTTCATTTAGCTCAAAAGATCAGGCAATTTGGGTGGCTCATAACTTTATACATTTACAAATAAACTTATTAATCGACCCGAAATAAATAAAAAAAAAGTTGTATTTCTTTGTTATTCTGCAAATGAAGCAGAGCATATTTGGGGGCTCTTATTACTACAAAAAAAAACACAAAATTGGAATTGCTGGTACCATTTAGTACCAACTAGAGCTGGGCACTCACTGGTGGGAAGTTAACCATCTCAGTTTGTTGTGAGTTGTGCATTATTGTTTAACCATCTCAACTGTTTTGAGTTAATCAAGCTTTTCGATTTATATTTTCTCACTTCGATGATTTGCATTCTCATTTTAGGTCATCTAAAATGAATTATGATTCATTTTCTTTTCTTTAGATCCGTACCAGTGTTTTGTACTGGTTCATCTAGTTGATCCTTCTATAGCATTTGAGTTGCTGAAATAAGCGGAAGTATTTAAAAATTTATAATCTCAGTATTTTGTTTGTATAGGTTGCAAAATCTGACTCGACTAAATCGGTTGGTCCAATACATGCGAAATTCACATCCAACCTGATCTGATAATTTTGAAATTTTGTGACTTCAAACCTGATCCGACTTAATCAACCCAAATCCTGATCTGACCCAATTAACACAATCCATTATATGAGTAGAACCAAATTCTAATTGATTGGAACATGAATTAATATGAAAACCTGTCAAAATCAATTTTATGTTGTGAAAGTCTTGAAACTTGAGCTTCAAGTCTAATTAACACGATATCTGATACCGACACCTCGCTTGTCAGAGACTGTAAACTGCTTGAACTAGAAACAACCTAAATTATAAACTAACCAGCCATGAATGAATTCAGATCCAACGCGGTACCAGACCGTAGAATGAGATCTGTGTTTTATGTTTTACTCTGGCACAAATCTCAAAGCGGACCGCCACCCACCAATGTTCCAAATAGAAAAAAAAAAAAAAACATAACCCAAATTATCAAAATCAGATTTGGAAACCCCAACTGAAACAGATCTGATCCATTTCATTGACCTTCTGGTTATTGCCCATGAAACATAAATTGCCAATAAAAAATAATTATTACCTAGTGTCCTGGGAATTCAAGTTGGGATTGACCAGAATCTGATATATAATTAAATGGCATTTACAATTCACGTTTTCCAACAAAGATAAGCAAACAAAATAGCATGGAAATGAAAAGTGAAAACCTTTGATAAGCAGAGAAACATGGGTTTGTAACTAAATACATATCATCTGTCTCCTTTTCAATCAAACTCAAACTGTGCAAAATAATTTAGTAATTTGTTGGATGCCCATTATGTCATGCCATGCCATGCACAACTATGGTCTTTACAAAGTCCAAGTATACCCTTTCCAGCTCAGTCTACATGACTAGAACCATTGATAAAAGTTTTGTCACATGCTCTCTCTCTCTCTCTCTCTATCTCTTTCCTATCACCTATATAAACCCCTCAAAACCACCCCTCTCACACACACTTTCAAGTTTCAAGTACATCCACATATATAAACTCTTTGAGCCATGGCAAGAGATCTTCCTTGTAATAAGGAAGAGAAGGTCTTTCCAGTTTCTGGTTAAGAAAACTCAGAGAGTTGAAGAAGATTGTGCCTGGTTCACCGGTCGACATGGATATCGATACTTGCTTCGCACACTGCAGAGTACATTTGCTACTTAGAGTTGCAAGTGGTTGTTCTCAGAAAGATTTCAGTGATTTGTGGAATGTGAGGCGCCTATTTGCCATTCTAATTAGTAGTATTATGCTATGGGCTATGGCTGTTACATTATTTAATTTTTCCCCCTTTTTGGTCTTTTCTTTGTTTTTTTTTTCTGATTTTTTTGGGTAGAGGATGGTCTTTCTACAATTGTAATTAAAGATAGAAAGACCCAAGGAATTAAGGGGTTTCCTTCTTGTGCTGTTTATGTAAGGCCTATAACCTGTTTTTGCATGCATGTTTGTATTTTAATTAGAAAGGAACTACTTATATATTTCTCTAGATATTAACAATATTTACTTAATTTGGCTTCAATTCAAAAGGAAAATGTTCATGTAATCTAGCTATAGTAGATGCCTATCTCAGTAAGGGAGTTGGATATATGCAAGAAGTGATATAACTTTAAAAAGGCTATCAGTTTTGATAGTTATGGGACATCCTTTAATATACAAAGAGATTCATATGTTTAGCTATTTACCAAAAAAAATCGTAATAGCCAAAAATGAAAAAAATTGTTTATTACCATATATGAAAACAAATGATGAGCTTAGTACATGTAGACAGTACTGTAATGGTTGATATCACTCCCTGTAAGTGGATCCCTCCTCTTCTAAATTATGATGATGTAAAAGGACTCTATATTTACTAGCTAGCTAGCATTAATTTTATGGAATCTTATATAATCTCATATTGTTCGGCAATTAACATGAAATTAAATTTTTTAAGTAGGGCTAAGAAGTCTTGTTGGTGAAACTGGATTAAGAAAAGTAAGTCTCAAAATTAAGAAGGCAAGGAGGTTCAATCTAAGAGTAACAAATTTGTTTATTTTTTCACTAAAATTAACCACAGATGGTTAATGAAGGTGTAATCGGGATATAGGATAGAGCTTGAACGTGGAAAAGACATAGCTTTTATAATTTTCAAACAGTGAAAATATGTCAATTAATCAAAAAAGTAAATCAATCATGCATGTGCTAGCACCACGTGGCATATTTCCATTGTGATTAATAATCAGCAAAACTGATTTTCACATAGGATAGGAGCACTCGTACGTTATGAATGGGATAATTGTTGTCGTAACCCTTCAGCAACCGTGACTCAACGGAGAGCATCAGTGATGGAGCAACTGCGACCGACTCTTCTGCGACCGATTTTGGATTCTGCGACGGATTGACTCTTCTGCGATCAATTTTGACCTGTCGCAGAAGAATTTTTGTGCGTAGTGTGGGAAATTGTTGTCGTAACTTAATTATAAAAAATGTCTAAAATTTAATTTCTTAACTACAATGAAATTACTTATTTTTAGCTAAAAACAAACAACCTTTACTATTTTATCTTTTTTAATATAATTTGAACTTTATTTGAGCTTTTATATATATATATAGAATAGAGAGATGGGCTATTGTGCTTTGCAAAGTAAACTCTCCGTTTACTTCGGATTATTTTGCATTTGAAACCCAAACAACCGATCCGAACCGTTCAACATGTTCTAAATATTGAATGTGCTTGCAGACTAAATTTTACATTTTAAATTTTTTTTTACTATTTAGAGCCACTTGAAAATCGCTGATCCACGTGAACGGTAAACTTTTTCTGCAGGATCAGATTTCAAAGGGCTTAATAATAGTAAAAAAATTTAAAATGTAAAATTTAGTCTGCAAGCACTTTCATATTTAGAACATGTTGAACGGTTCGGATCGGTTGTTTGGGTTTTCAAAATGCAAATATAATCCGAAGTAAACGGAGAGTTTACTTGCAAAGCACAATAGCCCATCTCTCTCTATATATATATATATAAAAGCTCAAATAAAGTTCAAATTATATTAAAAAAGATAAAATAGTAAAGGTTGTTTGTTTTAGCTGAAAAATAAGTAATTTTCAATTGTAGTTAGAAGAAATTAAATATTTAGACATTTTTTATAATTAAGTTACGACAACAATTATCCCACACTACAGCACAAAAATTCTTCTGCGACAGGTCAAAATTGATCGCAGAAGAGTCAATCCGTCGCAGAAGTCCAAAATCGGTCGCAGAAGAGTCGTCGCAGTTGCTCCATCACTGATGCTCTCCGTTGACGTCACCGGTTGCTGAAGGGTTACGACAACAATTATCCCATTCATAACGTACGAGTGCTCCTATCCTATGTGGAAAATCAGTTTTGCTGATTAATTAATCACAATGGAAATATTGCCACGTGGTGCTAGCACATGCATGATTGATTTACTTTTTTGATTAATTGACATATTTTCACTGTTTGAAAATTATAAAAGCTATGTCTTTTCCACGTTCAAGCTCTATCCTATATCCCGATTACACCTTTCATTAACCATCTGTGGTTAATTTTAGTGAAAAAATAAACAAATTTGTTACTCTTAGATTGAACCTCCCTTGCCTTCTTAATTTTGAGACTTACTTTTCTTAATCCAGTTTCACCGAACACAGACTTCTTAGCCCTACTTAAAAAATTTAATTTCATGTTAATTGCCGAACAATATGAGATTATAATAAAGATTCCATAAATATTAATGCTAGCTAGCTAGTTAATATAGAGTCCTTTTACATCATCATAATTTAGAAGAGGGGGATCCACTTACAGGGAGTGATATCAACCATTACAGTACTGTCTACATGTACTAAGCTCATCATTTGTTTTCATATATGGTAATAAACAATTTTTTTCATTTTTGGCTATTACGATTTCTTTTTTGGTAAAATAGCTAAACATATGAATATCTCTTTGTAATATTAAAGGATGTCCCATAACTATCAAAACTGATAGCCTTTTAAAGTTATATCACTTCTTGCATATATCCAACTCCCTTACTGAGATAGGCATCTTACTATAGCTAGATTACATGAACATTTCTCTTTTGAATTTTATTGAAGCCAAATTAAGTAAATATTGTTAATATCTAGAGAAATATATAAGTAGTTCCTTTCTAATTAAAATACAAACATGCATGCAAAAACAGGTTATAGGCCTCTACATAAACAGCACAAGAAGGAAACCCCTTAATTCCTTGGGTCTTTCTATCTTTAATTACAATTGTAGAAAGACCATCCTCTACCCAAAAAAAATCAGAAAACAAAAACAAAGAAAAGACCAAAAAGGGGGAAAAATTAAATAATGTAACAGCCATAGCCCATAGCATAATACTACTAATTAGAAGGCAAATAGGCGCCTCACATTCCACAAATCACTGAAATCTTTCTGAGAACAACCACTTGCAACTCTAAGTAGCAAATGTACTCTGCAGTTGTGCGAAGCAATGTATCGATATCCATGTCGACCGGTGAACCAGGCACAATCTTCTTCAACTCTCTGAGTTTTCTCTTAACCAGAAACTGGAAAGACCTTCTCTTCCTTATTACAAGGAAAGATCTCTTTGCCATGGCTCAAAGAGTTTTATATATGTTGTGGATGTTACTTGAAACTTGAAAGTGTGTTGTGAGAGGGGTGGTTTTGAGGGGTTTATATAGGTGATAGGAAAGAGATAGAGAGAGAGAGAGAGCATGTGACAAAACTTTTATCAATGGTTCTAGTCATGTAGACTGAGCTGGAAAAGGGTATACTTGGACTTTGTAAAGACCACTAGTTGTTGCATGGCATGGCATGACATAATGGGCATCCAACAAATTATTAAATTATTTTGCACAGTTTGAGTTTGATTGAAAAGGAGACAGACTGATATGTTATTTAGTTACAAACCCATGTTTCTCTGCTTATCAAAGGTTTTCACTTTTCATTTCCATGCTATTTTGTTTGCTTATCTTTGTTGGAAAAGGTGAATTGTAAATGCCATTTAATTATATATCAGATTCTGGTCAATCCCAACTTGAATTCCCAGGACACTAGGTAATAATTATTTTTTACTTGGCAAATTCATGTTTCATGGGCAATAACCAGAAGGTCAATGAAATGGATCAGATCTGTTTCAGTTGGGGTTTCCAAATCTGATTTTGATAATTTGGGTTATGTTTTTTTTTTTTTTTCTATTTGGAACATTGGTGGGTGGGGTCCGCTTTGAGATTCGTGCCAGAGTAAAACATAATACACAGATCTCATTCTACACGGTCTGGTACCGCGTTGGATCGATCTGAATTCATTCATGGCTAGGTTAGTTTATAATTTAGGTTGTTTCTAGTTCAAGCAGTTTACAGTCTCTGACAAGCGAGGTGTCGGTGTCAGATATCGTGTTAATTAGACTTGAAGCTCAAGTTTCAAGACTTCACCAACATAAAATTGATTTTTGACAATCGGGTTTTCATATTAATTCATGTTCCAATCAATTAGAATTTGGTTCTACTCATATAATGGATTTGTGTTAATTGGGTCAGATCAGGATTTGGGTTGATTAAGTCGGATCAGGTTTGAAGTCACCAAAATTTCAAAATTATCAGATCAGGTTGGATGTGAATTTCGCATGTATTGGACCAACCGATTTAGTCGAGTCAGATTTTGCAACCTATACAAACAAAATACTGAGATTATAATTTTTAAATACTTCCGCTTATTTCAGCAACTCAAATGCTATAGAAGGATCAACTAGATGAACCAGTACAAAACACTGGTACGGATCTAAAGAAAAGAAAATGAATCATAATTCATTTTAGATGACCTAAAATGAGAATGCAAATCATCGAAGTGAGAAAATATAAATCGAAAAGCTTGATTAACTCAAAACAGTTGAGATGGTTAAACAATAATGCACAACTCACAACAAACTGAGATGGTTAACTTCCCACCAGTGAGTGCCCAGCTCTAGTTGGTACTAAATGGTACCAGCAATTCCAATTTTGTGTTTTTTTTTTGTAGTAATAAGAGCCCCCAATATGCTCTGCTTCATTTGCAGAATAACAAAGAAATACAACTTTTTTTTTTATTTATTTCGGGTCGATTAATAAGTTTATTTGTAAATGTATAAAGTTATGAGCCACCCAAATTGCCTGATCTTTTGAGCTAAATGAAGATAAAAAAATTATGAAAAAGATTAAACATAAAACAAAAAATATTAAGCTCTCAGCACCAGGGACCCCTCTCACATACTGCTTATAATAATAGATTATGACATCATAATTTCCATCTTTTATTTTTCTCTCGACACTGTCGCCATTTGATTGTGACCTAAAGTCATGTGTTGACATCATAACAGCTATTTTCAATAATGCAAGTACTAGGTTATGACATATATCTCTGCATTAATCCTTGGTATCACGTTATGTGGTA
The DNA here is from genome assembly GCA_025461045.1 of Carex parvula. Classification (NCBI taxonomy): domain Eukaryota; kingdom Viridiplantae; phylum Streptophyta; class Magnoliopsida; order Poales; family Cyperaceae; genus Carex; species Carex parvula. The sequence continues at coordinate 8,842 of JAJGRW010003043.1, read as the reverse complement.
CTACTAAATAGTTTTTTATATTTTATGGGATAATTCTAATGTGCATTCAAGTTTTCGTACACATCCTACTTCACTGGCTAAAATTTAAATCCGAAAATTTTACTAATAATCCTTTTATCCAAAAAGGTAACATGCATTCATTCACTTATTCGAGGATTGAAAGAAATTGTATGCATTAAATTTAAATGAGATTTTTTTTATTAATTATAAGAAGGAGGCTATGGTTCTTGGTGAAGCGCGGATCAGTCCGTGCTATGGATCCATATCTACTTTTTTTTCAAAGTCCAAACATTTGATTCTAACCGCTCAACGTGATCTCCATATGTAAATATATATGGAGACCAAATTTTACAATTTTTGAAATGTTTTTTTACTATTTTTTTAAATAGGTAGAAATCTTTAGGTCATGTAATTTTTCTATCTATTTAAAAAGATTGTAAAATTATTCTAAAAAATATAAAATCCAATCTCCAAGAACATTTTTATATGGAGATCGTGTTGAATGGTTCATGATATAAATTTGATAATATTGTTGGAATTACTTCTCTGTTTAAAATCAATGGTTATTATGTCAGATTTTATATTAATTATTAAGTAGATTGTCCCATTCTTCTCCTATTATTTACCATAGTACGAACAATACATGCATCATTATTGTGTAATGAGTCTCCTATTGTAAAGTTTGAGAGTTACAAACACGCTTTCAAACAATGTAAACCACAGAGAATCTGACCCCAAGTGGGCTCTTCGCACGTGGTGGTCCCCAGCATGAACAGATTATGTCCCTGCCGTTATATACTTTCGTGTTGCTTCGTCTGAACATTCTTTCATATGACTCGTGTCATGAAGATGCCATCTTAAAATTACCACAGAAAGTTCGGACTGGATTTGTGGATAACTTTTTTTTTGTGGCAAAAAAATCCGTATACATCTCATGAAACAAGAAAACACATTACATGAGAAAGTACATGAAAGCTGCACTGCCGGTAGCAGCATGTATGTACAGAAAAATAATTCTGGTACGTATTCAAATTATATACTCAAACATAGCAGTGAACCTAAACTCACCTATCTTCACTGGTATATATAAGTAGACACTTATTATACAGAAGCAAGCAAGGAAAAAAACAGAAGTTATGTCCATAACAGTCGTCAATATATATACTGAATTCAGATCCAACGCAAATACCTGACCATGTAGAATGAGATCTGAGTCATCCATTTTAATCCGACACGAAGATTCTTATATTTCAAATAGGCACTGAATTGATTTTGATCCGGCTGTGAGTATTTTACAAGGTCAGGTACCTTAGGGATCCTCACTCCTTTGTGATTATTATCAGACGGTGTGCGCATCATCATTTTTAAGAATGTATTATCTTGATTGATTTTGTAACTATTTGTTGGATGTTGTGTACGATCAAAAAAATATTCGGACAACTTTGTACTCCATTTTCTGTAGAAATATTAAGTACTTTGTTAAAAATTTAGTGATGTAGGCAATATTTAAATGTTGTTTTTTTATCTCTATCAAAACACATTTCAAAATGCAATATTCTTTATATGAAGTCAACATATTTATTACTTAAATTAAACAAATTCTTAATAACTAGAGAGAAAACTAGAATATTTTTTTTTCCAAATAAAAGAAAATATACATTGACAAATGATCTTTTCAATATATTAAAAAGGGCCTGGACCCCTGCCAGCCCCTTAAATTGCCTCTGTCAAAGATACTGTAAATATTAATTACTAGTATACTAAAGGACATATTTTAGGCCACTACAGATAACATTAAAAAATCCAAAAACTAAAGTTCACTAATATGGTTAATTTAAAATATTTGGAGATCAATACAGTATGCTTCATAAATACAAAACAGGAATATACTCATGCACCATAATAAGTGAGAAAAATCCAAAACTGAGAACATTACATGTGATCTATTCAAAGAAGATAAATAGTGACATGCAACACTGCTCAGAAAAAGGGGGACAAATTTTAAAGACTTCATGGCAACATGCATCCATCCAGATAGAAAGATTTGCACCAAAATTTCATGTATATATTTTAGTTTAAGAATATATAATGTATAATTTTATTTTATGTGTGAAGAAGACGTATCATGTATAACGGCCTCACAATCAGATTATTCTTTCCAATGATCTGGCAAACAATTTATACAACAAATTGGTTGATGGTTGATATAAGTTAAGAACATTATTGCAATAACATGGAATGTCTTCTTGATTTATTTGCTACCACAATTTTAACTTAATTTTTCATATAATTAATATAATCCTCCTTGTATGGATCACATTCACATGTATATGCAATATATGTGTATGTCAGCAAGTTAGGCAGCTAAAATTAAGCTACTAAATAAGTTCCAATTTTTGTATAATCTTAATTTTATATATATCACTAGGTTTGAAGTATAGCGTTTTTTCTATCTATACTATTAATCATTTTGTAAATGTATTATTTTAGTAGATAGAGAATCAAAAGGTCTTATAATTTTATTGAGAGTAAGATTTCCGACATTTTTATTAATATCCAAAGTTTAATAGAAATTAATTATTATATCCAGAATTCTGGAGTTTCGCCAAAAAAGTCCAAACCGGCCATAAAATGGCCGGTTTTCTCTCTCCAGAAGCTGGCCATTTTATGGCGCTACCTATTTTTTTTTCTTTTTTTTTACACAACAACTATTTTTTTCTTGTATATAGTGTAATTTTATTTTATTATTGTATTGTAATATTATTTTGTTATTGTATTGTAATATTATTTTTACACAAACTATTTTCTTCTTGTATATTGTTATTGTAATTTTGTTATTGTTATGGTATTGTAATATAATTTTTGCACAAACTATTTTCGAGATGCACCAATTGGTGTGCCTTTAATCTTTAAAGTACTTATTTTGCTGTTTAAAGCACTTATTCAATTTTTTTTAATATTTTTCTGTTTATTTTTTATGTTGTATAAAATAAAATTTAAATTAAATAAAAAAATTACTTTAAAGAAGAGAGGAAATTCGGTTGAGAGATGAGTGAGTTGTGAGGAGGAGAGAGAAAAAAGGAGTACATATAGGGTAAATCACGGGTAAAAAAAATGGAATAAGTGCAACATTAAAATAATAGTACAACATAAAAAATAAACAGAAAAATATTTTAAAAAATTGAATAAGTGCTTTAAACAGCAAAATAAGTACTTTAAAGATTAAAGGCACACCAATTGGTGCATCTCGAAAATAGTTTGTGCAAAAATTATATTACAATACCATAACAATAACAAAATTACAATAACAATATACAAGAAGAAAATAGTTGATGTAAAAATAATATTACAATACAATAACAAAATAAAATTACACTATATACCAGAAGAAAATAGTTTGTGTAAAAAAAAAAAAAAAATAGAAAGCCGGCCATAAAATGGCTAGCTTCTGGGGAGAGAAAACCGGTCATTTTATAGCCGATTTGGACATTTTGGCGAAACCCCAGAATTCTAGGTATAATAATTAATTTCTATTAAACTTTGGATATTAATAAAAATGTCGGGTAAGATTTGAACCATGTACTCATCTTTAAATTTTTAATACTATCTTACTTAAAATAATAAAATCTTTATTCAAGGATTTAAGAAAAATTATGGAACCATTATATAATTACATCTTCAAAGATAGAAATTTAATACATGGATTTTTTTTTTATTTTTTTGGCAAAGCAGTAGAAGACAAAATTCAAATACATCACATCTGTACTGAAATTGAACAATATTTGAAATATAAAATAAATATTAAGACAGATACTGCAAATTTCATGCTCAGGACCTATCCCCGAAATTTTTTAAACTACTATTGTTTAAAATAAAAATAAACCTAATAATCATCTTTTTTGGAAAATTCGAAATCTAACACGGCCGCAGAATGATTTTGCGGCCTTAAATACTGGGGACTGCACAGACATTCTGCTGCCCCATATATTTTTTTTTGTCAAAGCAAACTTTGATATATCTCGGGGCATGCATTCCTAGAACAAAAAAATTATTAAAGTAATATTAGATGAGATACAATTGATGAGGGGCACGCATTCCAAGAACACATTTTTTTATTAAAGTGATATCTCCATGTGGTGCCGTCTTTTAATTAGATAAAAAACAAAAAAAAAAATAATAAGGCTGCAGAATGGTTCTGCGGACCGGCTGGGTCCACAGAACGCTTGTGCGGTCTCTAGTATTTGGGGCCGCAAAATCATTCTGTGACCGTCGTAAATTTTGAATTTCTCAAAAAAGATAGTTTTTTGGTTTATTTATTTTTTAAACTGTGCTAACTTTAAAAATTTCGGAACCTATCCCTTTCCATGTGAAACTAAAACTGCAATCTAAGCCGTTGGATGTATTTGCCAGAACTAGAGGTTGCATCAAGACCAGTTATTTGGATCGGATTTTGATATGTTTCGTTTGAATGTTATCATTTTAGGGCTATTAGTTTTGGGTTTGTATTCAAATTCAAGTTACCGTACCATTTTTTAGAACGAGTCATTTTGAGCAAAATTATCAAATGTTTCGGATTATTTAATTAATTAGGATTTTGCTTGTCTTAGGTCTGAGTTTTAGCTATTTTAGATAGATATATTCGGATTTCGAAATTGAACAGTTCAATTAGGCATTAAGAATTTAAGCCAATGGAATATTCATATGATAGATGTTTAGTTAAAATATTTAAATAATGACTTACATGCATAATCTAGTCAATATAATTAGTTTACATTAAAATGTATAGTTTTACGAATTAATAACTTTAATTAAATTAAATTATAAGCTAGTTATATTGTTTTTGGATGTACCCAATACATTTAGCTTTGAAATAATTCAAATAATATTTATTTATTTATTTATTTATTTATTTACTTATTGATTCTTAATGGATTCCAGAGTTGGATTGTACTAGTTTTAAATGCGAATCCAATAAGCAAAGTGAATCTTTATTCAAGATCCATATTAAGATCTAAAAAAGACTATAAAATATTTGTTAGATTCATATATAAATTTGTATGGTTGGATGGATACGGTTATATTTTGTATACGATTTGTAATAGAAGAATGATAAAAGTAGTACTGCTGTTCATTTATTTTTCCCATTATGTTCTTACTTTTTTTTTTTTTGTATCATTCTTACATTGCTCATATTTGATTCTTTAGTATCAGTGACCTAAAAACATTTTCATGAATTGTGAGAAGGTAAACAATATTTTTTTTATATATATACTGGAAGCTAGTCCGTTATTTTGATTTACAATTATTTGCAAATATATTAATGAAAGTCTTGCTTCCTGGCTCAAAAAAATTTCAAAAATATGCTTCTATTTCTATTTGTTCTAACAAAATTATAATTACGTCTCACCCTAATTTTTTTTTTCAAAATATATACTTTTGTTTCTATGTTTTGTGTAATCCTACTAAATGGCTCCACCGGAGACCTCTTCTCAGTTCTCAGGTTTTCAATTTATGTTTAGAAATTGTAATTTTGATTTTTAATCAAGCATTAATCATATGTTAATTTATTTCAATGAGTTGCTAAAAGAGGTAAATTTGATAACATCCAAGCTCCTAGAAAAGCAATAAAAAAACAAAAAGTATCTTAAAAACTTGAATGATATTTGTCAATTTGAGAAATATCGATGTGTACTTGAACATTTGTAATCAGACATGCATGCATGCACATAGTACCATTCTCCCGTGAGCAGCATTAAATGTTGATTAAGCCATGCACACTAGGTTGTACCTTAGTCCAAGTAATTAATGACTGAGCAGTGGGCCCAGAGGGACAGTAGTCACAGCACCGACTCGTTCAAAGAACCAGAGACAACTGTTTGACTTGGATCATGGGTATGCTCATATTCCCACTTAGCAATCCATAATCCATCAGTGGAATTACATTAACAAAAACAAAACAAAAATTAGATAAAAATGATAATGAAATTTATTTTACTTCATGTATCTATAAAAAAAAAAATCCTTCATTCATATTCCGAAATTTTTATTTAAACCACAGCCGCCAAATCGTTCTGCGGCTTCAAAGACTGAGGGCCACCAATTGGCCCTACGACCCCAGTCAAGCGGCTTCCAAATGAAATAGCGGACCCATTTTTTTTACATAAATTTTATTAAAACTGTTCTTTTTAAATGGGTGTTCCTTGAAATTTGTGCCACCTCAAAAAAACAGTGTGTCCTTGAAATCTGTGTCACCTCATCTCCTCTGTGCCACTTACGGGCCTGTTCGACACCAAGAGGGCAACGGGAATGGGCTTGGGAACAGAAAATTTTTAAACTGAATTTTACTGTGCGTGGGGAAAAAAATTCAGTCTAAGTGAATTTTTTTTCCCACGCGCACTGTACCGCGCCGAACAGGCCCTACAAAAAAAAAATGGGACCGCTATTTCATTTGGAGGCCTTTAGACTGGGGCCACAGGGCCAATTGACAGTCCCCAGTCTTTGAGGCCGCTAAATGGTTTGGCGGCCTGGGTGAATATGGAATTCTCATCAAACTGGAGTGTTTTGGTTTATTTTTTTGTGATTATGGTATAAATAAAAATTTCGGTTCATATTCCCTATATTTAATTTCTATTAAAAAAATATTGTCTTGAACTATTAGTCTAATGATAAAAAAAATGTTTTTCATATAAGAGGTTACAAATTTGAAATTCGGATGATGATTTTGTGAATATTAAATACATGAAGGCTTGAGTCAAAATCTCTATGGAAAAAAACTATTAGACTACAGACCAATTTTTTGTATTAATAAAAATTGAAATATTAACAAAAAAGTCAATTCTTGACCGTCTAATCTAAAAAGATGAGAGTACTTTGCTGGCAATATAAATTGTAATCAGACTCGAGAATTTGTATCCCTTATTATTTGACTCAAAATATAAGATTATGTTTTTCAGATTTGAATTTGTGAGTTAAATATATTAGTCGTGTATCAAATCGACTCATTGATATCATTTTAAATTGAATAATATCGACAAATGAAATTAATAAATCGGATAGTCCGAACCGAATAAAAAGATCCAAAATCCGATTCAACAGTATCAGTGAAAGAGAACGCCCACTTCCTCTGTTGCAACTAATTATTGGCATTAGTGTACTGCATCTTCAAAGTTACGGTTCCAAACAATTTAGGATATAGCTACCCCACCCCTATAATTTTAAAATTTTAATTTTGTATATTAAAATTTAATTAAATTTTCATTTGTTTAAAATTTGTATATAGTTTAGTCTTTCTTATAAAATAAGGAATGTGTGCTTGTAGGTAGATTCTACTTGATATTTGAGAAGTATTGGGTTCAATTCTAATGATTATAATTTTTTTGTCTTTTTACATATTATATATTTGTGACTTGTGTGGTCTTGGGTTCAAATTTTCTAGATCCGCCTCTGCTGATGGTTTTTTGTTTTTATGAGACATGCCTATAACTAAATTTTATTAAAAAAGAAAGATATTTGGAGAGTGTTGACAACCGTTTTACACTTTCAGACTCATTATTTAAATATTCAAAATTCGCATTTCACAATTACTGAATGCATCAATGTTTTCCCAACATTCATACTAATTGTTTCAAACTTTCAACCGTACCTAAAATACATGTTTGATTATTTATGCTTCACTATTTTTTTTTAAGTTGGCTGAAAACAATTGAAGGGCATTTGAGGGATAAATGCCTGACATGTAATACAAAGTCTATAATATTCCATAATGTTTTTTGGATGTTCATACCATTTTAATTTTAAGAAGTATACATTAATATAATTTAAAATAAAATAAATATAATTCAAGAAAATTGAATGATTCAGATTAAATGATATTTTACAACTCTCACACTCTATGTGACTCCCTCTGACCCACAACTATTTGTTCATCTGTTATTAAATGTGGGGATATATTACAATATTTTTTTTTTGAAAATCAAATGTGGGGATATATTACAAATATGAGGAGGGATCAAGTTACAACAAATTTGAGTTACCACAAAGTTACAACAATCATTTTTTTCATTTTCAAAGTCCAAATCGTCGATCCAAACCATTCAACATGATCTCTACAATAAAATGTGCTTGCAGTTCAAATTTACATTTTTTTTGAATTTTTTTTACTATTTATTAAGTATTTTACAAAAAATAGTCATATGCAGACCATTGAATTTTGTATCCATCTTAATAAATAGTAAAAAAACTCAAAAAATGTAAAATTTGATATGCAAGCACATTCTATTTAGATAATCATGTTGAATGGTTTGGATCGACGATTTGGACTTTGAAAATGAAAAAAATGGTTGTTGTAACTTTGCTGTAACTCAAATTTGTTGTAACTTGATCCCTCCTCTATTTACAACAAGTATATATACATTACAACTGTTACAACTGATAAAACCTATTATCAACATAGAAATTAAATTCAGTTTTGGTCATCCTTGGAACATTTTAAAAATGAAAGTGACTATTTCAACAGTAATTTGATCAATATATTTGATCAAATAATTTAAATTACAGAAAATTGGTATCAAGTAAAAATAAATAGTTTGGGTACTTAAGCAGGATTTTTTTATTTTTAGAAAAGTAATAAATATGTGGTTTAATAGTTTGGTGTACTTAACCGAAGAGATGGAGAAAAATTTAAATATGTGGTCCTTTTAAAAGTTTGCCAAATAATTATAAATTTAATACGATCCTAAAGTGTCACAGTGCATGCTATTCGAAATTAAATATGTAATCCTTCTTTCGCGATTTCTAAGAAATATAGGAATATTATAATTTTATTATCAAAATTCGAATATTT
>JAJGRW010003042.1:0-15746 GCA_025461045.1 Carex parvula | reverse complement strand
TTTATTTCTAATCAATTATAATTGAATAATGCCCGACATAAGAACTAACTTTGATCTAGTGACAAAATACAATGTCCTCTAAACGAAAAGTCATGAGTTTGAAATTTGAATAGAGAAATCTTTTGTTATAATAACATAAATATGAAATTTAGAGACTTTAACATATATTTTTTTTAAATAAAAAAAACGCTCGTTATAGGTTGCTTGAAAAAAAAAACTGTCCAACTTTTAGTCAACTAAAAGTCGTATATATTCGACCTAGGCAGTTCATTACAGGTTTATGTAAGAAAAGGATCCAGGTACCACAGATTCCCTCAAGTGTTAGCGTCCATACTGAATTGAATTAATCAAAGATTCCTCAAGGAACCGGTACACACACTATACAGTCATCTCTTTCTTAACCTCTAATATCTCAACAAAAAGTAACACACGTTTTATTATATTACAAGCTTTTGAATATTTCTTCGCACGTGGACTTGTGGCTCGGTGAAGGAAAAAAATGTCAAAAATTTCCAAAAATAGGTAATATATACCTGACAATAACCCCCACCGTTGATTTGCGTCTCTCTTTTTGTGATGGTCCTTGATGTAACAACCCGTAGAGGTGTAGACAGCATCTTACAGCGCCGCATATCTAAGAAGACGGTATATCTAAGAAGAAATTGATGTGATTAGATTTCTAGATGAAGATAGATACAATATTCATTTTGGAGTTGGTTGTGACTATTGTGGGGTATGTTGTATTAATTCTTGTTTGTTGTGGTTTAAAAATTCTTGTTTGTTGCGTTTTTAAAATTCTTATTTGTTGCGTTTTTAAAATTCTTGTTGTTGCATACATTATATTATCCTCAGATTATGGTTATCATAATATCAAATGGAGAGAATTTCAGACATAAAATGATTTATATATCTAAGGTTATTGTGTGATGTATATTTTATGGTGAATGAAATTGATATATATATCATGTATTGTTTTTGATGGAAGGTATATCTGATACATTAATATGCTAAACTGGAAATCTATTAATATGCTAACTAGAAAGGTATATGAGCAAACATTGATTCTTGTAAAGTATATGCTAAATTGTAAACCGCTTATTCTCTACCTTGTTTGACACACACGGGACCCACTTGGGCAATCTATAGTCAACTGTCCACAAGACTTATAAACTATGTTCCCATATATGCCTTATAATATAAATAAACTCCAGGCGACCAGGCGTAACCAAAACAGGGCCCGGGGAGAATTTCGGACAGGGCCCGGGCTTTTAAATGAAACAGACAACGCCCTTGATGACACGGACAGGGCCGGGCTTTCCAAATTGAATTTGGTTTGGACAGGGTCCGGGCTTTTCCTCCTCCCATCAGGTTGAACAGGGCCCGGTTATGTTGTTCAAAGTTTTGAACCGGTTATGGTTTTGCTGAAAGGTTGGCCCATTAGCAGCCCTGTAACAGCGGGTCAAAAAGGTTAAAGATTTTGACAGAGCAGCTTTAACTTTGTGGAGCGCATGAGTCATACACAGTTATTTCGATATTTTTATTAATACCCAAAAAAAAAACAAATTATCAAATCTGCTCCCACCCCCAACTTTATTTTTATTTCTACCCTAACCGCACCGTCGGCTGGGCGGTCCAGTTTCCCAACCTGACCGTCCAGCAGCCGGGCGGTCAGTCTTCAAACCTGACCGCCCAGGGACTGGGCGGTCCACTATTAATTTTTTTTTTTTTATAAGCGGTCCGCTGGGAGCAGACCGTTATCTCTCTCTCTCTTTCGTCTCTGCCTCCAGCCACCCCGCCCCGCCGTCCGAGTCGCCGCCCGAACCACCACCCCAGCCGAACCCCACTCTTCCTCTCTCTCTCTCCCTCTCTCGCTCTCTCTTCCTCTCTCTTCTCTCTCCTATCTTCCTCTCTCTCTCTCTTCAATCTGCCATTCTCTCTCTCTCTCTCTTCCTCTCCCCTCCTCCCCTCTCTCTCTTCCTCTCTCTCTCTCTCTCTCACTCGAACCCTAATTTCGTCCATCTCGGCGGACAGTCCGATTATTTTCGGGTAAGTTTCTAAATAATTTTTTAATTTATATTTTGAATCTTGTATCGGCATTGGAACGATTGGTAGAATTGAATTGTTAATTATCTTGTGTGGGTTGTTGATTTTCCCGACACGATGAATTGTTCAAAATTAGAGTTTGTAGTTTTAGGGGTTAGGGTTGACAAACTGAAGTTTATAAATTAGGGTCGAATTGTTAATTATCGTGTGCGGGTTGTTGATTTTCCTGTCGCGGATTTTAATTGTTAAATTAGGGTTGGATTGTTAAATAGGGTTTATGATTGAATTGTTTAAATTAGGGTTGAATTGTTAAAATCAGAATTTAGGGTTGAATTATTTAAATTATGTTGAATTGTTAAATTAGGGTTGAATTGTTAAATTAGGTTAAGGTTGAATTGTTAATTTAGGATTCGGGGTTAAATTAGGGTCTAGGGTTGAATTGTTAGATATAGTTGAATTGTTAAATTAGGGTTTAGGGTTGACAGATTTGGAGTTTATAAGTTGGGTTTATAAATTAGGATTATAAGATAAAATCTTCTGTTTATTGAAATGTAGTATGGTCCAGAACTAGACGGGACGTGCATGGGATGCTCCTCTAGAGACGGGGGAGAGTTCACATGATCACGATTGCAGAGGCATCCGGTTTGCTGCGATCGGTGCAGAGGCATCCGGGCAGAGGCATCCCCGGTGCAGAGGCGTCCGGTGCAGAGGCGTCCGGTGCAGAGGGACGTCCAGGTGCAGATGCTCCCTTTGGAGATTATCCCCCTCACCATCCTGACACATTTAGTCCTCTTCTGTGACCCCACATGTCAGGCACCGTGTCTCACTTGCATCTATGGAGGTACGTTGGTTTTGTATTCCTAATTTAAATAGCATTATTTAATTAGACGTTTATATTGAAATAATTGTAAAATGCAGGACACGACGATGATGACAGTGAGGCATTGCACCACCTAGATACGATACGTTCGTCACTCGTTGATGGAGCAGTGCATCATGCATCTCGGGCTGTATCAGTTGGCCACCATGCCTCACTGTGATATTGATCAGGCCCTCATTTGCGGTCTAGTGGAGAGATGGCGACCGGAGACGCATACATTTCACCTTCCGGTTGGGGAGATGACAGTCACACTAGTGATGTCAGCGCCTTGTGGGGTTTACGGATAGACGGCGACCCCATCGGTGGTGTCTCAGACCATCCAGACATGATGCACATGATACCGGATCTGCTGGGGGCCGCTCCGTCGGACTTGCAAAAGAAGAAGAAGAAGAAGAAAGGAGAGGAGGAGGAGGAGGAGTACCGGTATTCACAGTACTGCATCAGTCTTGCGGCGCTCCGTAGTTACTTCCACCGGCGTAGAATCACCTCCGAGACACGTGACGAGCAGGGCCGTTCTGAGGTAATCACAAACAGTTAGCAAATTAAAATATGTTATGGATTCAACAAAAAATGTAGTTATTTATGACTCTAATTTATATTGCAGGTACGTGAGGGCGTTTGTCATGGATTTATGTGGCAGCGTCATGTTTGTTGATTCAGCGGTGATGCAGTCCCGATTATGTTCCTCTCTCTGCTGAGGGACATTCAGCGGCCGTCGAAGTGGAATTAGGGGTGGAGCCGTGCTCGCCCACTTATACCGAGGCTTGTGTCATGCTTGTCTGGTAAGTTTGTACAAATATTTTAGTTTTTTTATCATATATATTAGGGTTTCATATTTACCAGAAATGCATCGCATGTCCAAAATTTAGGCGACTGAACAAGCAGATTGCCGGACCGCTTCTTCTACTCCAGCAGTGGTCCTGGTCACATATACCGGTGTGTCGTCCTGTTCCTCCAGCTCAGGCGGGGTTATGGATGGGAGATGACCCCGAGAGACGTCCGGGGTACTGTGCCATATGGGGTACTCCCCACACATACGAGGACACGGGCAGGGAGAGGACCGTGGGGATTTCGTATGTCCGGGGCCAGCTCCAGATGCTTCACGAGGCGAGCATCAGCTGGTACCCCTATCGTCTGTTCTACGATCGGGGCCTTCTGTGCCAGCTGACATTAGAGCAGAGACATCTCTCATTTTATCGGGGGCCGTGCGTATGCTTCTGGATAGTTGAGTATCACTATCCTGATCGAGTGCCCCGTCAGTTTGGCTTGGATGCCTATGTCCCTGATTTTCCAGAGTTTGGCGAGCAGCAGACCACCCAGCTGCACAGGTAACTACCCACTGTCTTATTGTTTGTCTATTTTATTACTTGTTCAGCCATACACGTTACTAATTAATTTATATTGCAGCACTAAACACAACAAGCCCAAAGTCGATTGGAGCACGCGTTTCTGGGAGCATTACCAGCGTGCTGCAAGGCCGGAGGATCACTTATGGACCCCGCCTCCAGCTCCAGATGCCCCTATGCCGGTTGGGCCTTGGAGATTGTGATATTTAGTCTAGTACCAAAGATGGGGCATGCCGACGGTTTATCTACAGGGGGACTATGGTGATGCTCTTCGACGGAGACTCACGGGTGACGGATCTAGGACTTACTTGCCTTTTGGCCCGATCCATGCTCGTTCGGTATGTTTAAATGAAACTGACATGCTTAAAAAATTGTAGTTATTTATTCATCTTCTAATAATAATAATGAAAATACATTGTGTGCAGATTTTGACCGCTATTAGAGGAGTGGCACACAGCTTGGTGTGCATGGCGAGAAAAAGTTGGAGAGCGATAGAATGTCAAATGCTCCAACACAGTGCACCGATCGTTGAGGACTCTGGCTGGGACGGGCGCCTCGTTGGTATGTTGCACGATGCCGGGGAGGACATCAATTGGCGCGAGATAAAGGCCCCACCATCAGATCCGGAGCAGCCTAGAGCCCCTATCTACGCTGATGAGATGCCGCCACCTCCTACAGGTAATAATATGTCATACAAATGATCATTATTAAGCGTCTCTTTAAAAGATCATTATTATTAATTTATCTTCATTTCTGCAGATGATGATTCGGGTTGGCGATCCACCAATGGGTGCTGAACAACAATGCGTGGAACGCGTACTACAACGAGCGTGGAGTTCCAGTGCAGCATACCGAGGTAGCAAAAGTTCATTATTTAATTAATTTACTCGTTACTTCTATGTCTTTAATTTAACATTGTTTACATACAGGATGAAGCTGCTGCCGCTGCTGCCGCCGCCGCCCCGTTTTCTCTTTGGATGACCTAGCTCCAGATGAGGGCGGATGGGAGCCAGCTAGCTCCCACCGACCGCAGTATATGGAGCCCAGACAGCACGACGGCGAGGCCAGTGGGAGTGGGGCACAGACTGCAGATGGCTTTGCCGCTACTATATTTGGCACACCTCCTCCGGCCACGTATCCTCCTACTTGGGAGGCCGATCCGTGGGTGTTGCGTACACAAGTGGGGATCCATGGGGAGCATGCATTACACCTGGGGGCGGACCCATGGGCGCGTGAGGCCGTACACGATGACATGCAGGTGGATGAAGTTCACCAGAGGCGTCCGCCGTCGCAGAGAGAGCGCCATGCACCTACTAGGTTGGACCTCGCCCTCGTCGTCACCGTTAGGGTTTTTATATATTTTTTAGTTTGATAGGTTTCTAGTATTTTAGTTTGGATTATTATATTTCGTGTTTGGACTGTTATGTTTCATTTTTACACTTACTATTTAGATTACCTACTTTTGTTGTTTATACTTACCATTTAGATTACTATTTAGATTACCATTTAGAAACATTTAAACATTAACAAACTTAATATAAAACTAATCAATTATATTAAAACTACACATTTACATAACATATAAAAATAATCGTCAATTATAAAAATATAATCGTCAACAAATAATAAATATATATCATACAATTTAATATAAAACATTCAAATAAATCATTACAATAATTTAATGTAAAACATTCAAACAAATAATTACAACAATTTAATATAAACATTCAACCAAATCATTACAACAATTTAATATAAAACATTCAAACAAATTAAAACATAAAACCTTAAAAAAAAAAAAAATAACAGAGGACCGCCCAGCAGCTGGACGGTCAGGTATGAGGAGTGGACCGCCCAGCCGACGGGCGGTTAGGGTAGAAATAAAAATAAAGTTGGGGTGGGAGCAGATTTGATAATTTTTTTTTTTTTTGGGTATTAATAAAAATATCGGCAGTTATTTTGATTCTATTATCCGTACGCTGTATAAACTAAAAACTGCCCTATCAAAATCTTCACCCTGTTAAAATCAATTTGATATCTATTTAAAATATTTTGAATTTGCTTTAAGAGGATCTCATTCTACATTGTGTATTGCACGTAGGGGTGTCTATAGCACCCTTTTATCCGTTTTTTCCGATCCGTACCGTATTCAATAAGATGGGAATGAGTTAAATTTTTTTTCGTAAACTTATCAGGTACGAATATGAGTAAAGATTTTTTTCGTTAATCTAGACAGGTAAGGGTACGGGTAAAGCCTATTTCGTACCTGTTACCCGATCGAGTAATTATAAAAAAAATTTATATATATTTATAGAGTAGAACTAAGTTGTTTTTAAGCTCACCAAGCTCTTTTGTGAGCTTAACTCAAAATCTATCGGATTGACTTCAAACGACGCATCCAAACCGTTGAAACTGATCTACTTCATGAGTGATGTGTTTACATATCAAATTTTTAAATTTTTGAACTAATTTAGTATGAAGTCAAGCGGTAAAAAAAAGATGATGTATAAGTTCATTTTTTATTATTTTTTACCGCTTGACTTTATACTAAACTAGTTCGAAAAATTATAAATTTGACATGCAAATACATCACTCATGAAGTAGAACGGTTTAACGGTTTGGATGTGTCGTTTGAAGTCAATCCGATAGGTTTTTGAGTTAAGCTCACAAAGGGACTTCGTGAGCTTAAGAACACCTTAGTTCTACTCATATTATATATATTAGTACGCATTGAGAAGAGTACTTTAATTAGTTTACTTGTGCTTAGCATGATCAGAATTTTTTTTCAATAAAGTACTATACATATGTGAAATGAATGTATATGTTTAAATATTTTATTTAATAAATAATAAAAATAATTATTAGTATTATCCGTTATTTACCCGCTATCGTTTCGTTATTCGACAACCATAACAGGTAAGAATAGGAAACAGATAATAAGTTGTAGCGAGTAATGATAGAATACGGATAAGAACAATTTGTAACGGATACGGGTATGAAAATGCTTCCACCAGACCGTACCCGTTGACACCCCTAATTGCACGGGATTTGCATTCATTAATCAGTGGGCCTGATCAACCCGCTCTCTCTAGAAAACAAGATGACTAAGTCTACTTGCTCTCAGCCTCTACGCCACATCACACCTTCCTCACCTTATCTACAATAAGACCCAAGAAAAATGTAAATAAGTTTTCTAAAACGCGCAGCTTGTCTGTATATATATAAGCATGGATCCCCACACCAATTAAGTCACCAATGAGCTAGGTTCAATTTTCTATTCACTTCACCGGTAAATTAAGAAGCAAAAAAAAGAAAAATGGGGAATTGTATTGCTGTTCGAAAGGAGACGACATGGGTGGACGACGAGGAGAACTCCGAGTTCTCTGAGAGGCGAAACCTTCTGAGAGAGGAGCCGAGAATGATGGAGGTGAAAATTAGAATAAAAAAGAAACAGTTGGAGGAGTTGCTGCGGAATAAGAGATTGTCAAGGGAGAAGGTTTTAGAAGAGATGTTGAGAAGAAAGGTTTATCATGAAAATATTAGAGAAGAGCATTGGAAGCCCCGGTTGCAGAGCATACCTGAGGCACTGGATGAGAGATGGTGATTAAAAATAGTGATGATGATTCTTTTGTTCTTTTAGTTTTTGTTTAAATTATTCTTTCTATATATAGACTACCTGATCTTTGAGTAGGGGTGTAAACGGATATGGATATCCGCTCCGAATCCGCATATAATTATCAATTACCCACAGAAGATGCGGATACAGATACAGATATGGTTTTAAATTTTGATATCCGTTTACTATCCGTATCCGTGTCCGTATCATGTGAGATTTTAAATTATTTTGTCTTCAAGGAGATTTGAACCCATGTCATGTGAGGTAAAAGTTTAAGTAACCAAGATATAAACCACTATACCACACTATCTTTTGTTACTACTTTATTTTGTTTATTTTGTTTTATATTCGTATTTGAATCCGTATCCGTAAATTATCCGCTCCTTATCCGTATCCGTTTAAGGCGGATATGATTTTAAATTTTAATATCCGTTTACTATCCGTATCCGTATTCGCTCATTGAAAGGCGGATACGGATTTGATATTAGCATTATCCGCTCCGTTTACACCTCTATCTTTGAGACATATTTTCTAGTGTAATCTGTTATAAATTGTTCTGATAATTTTTTAATGAAAACTCAAAGTACATAATTTTGTGAATTAAAATTCTGAAATATCAAATAAACTATAAAAAAATATATATAAATAAAGTGCGAGACAGGTCTAGATTATTGGAGTGCTTACATGTATAATTAATCTCTTAATCTATCATCAAAATTTGCATCCGAGTAATTAAAAATGACCCGTCTCCTTTATTATAACAGTCTTGGATTTGATATTGAATATATACCGAACTATGTACAAAAATATATCAATAGATAATCATACAATATAACAATTCAATTCGTGAACTAAATTAGGTAGACTCCGTAGAATAATGAAGTAGTCTATCGATCAGACATTAGATGTATTATTCTTCTATTATTAACAAGAAATATGAAACATTAGATTGTAAAAATCAGCAGAGAAGAAGAAAATCAAACTACAGCAACACTTGATGTGACATAGCTAAGAAAATAAAGAATCTAACCCTCTTTATATATTATGAATACAAGACCGGGTAAAAGGTAAAGTGCAATTATTAATTAATCATGCAATTTCGATTAAAAAATAATAAGATAGAGTTTAAGATTCTAACTGAGGGTAGAGAGAGAGGTACCCGGAATTTATATCGATAAGAAAATGAAAAAATAAAATATTAAAAATAAGAAACTTTGTGCGGGAATTTTAAAAATGCGAAGGCGATCATGAGCTGCGGGACGCCATGGCACATCTCCACCTTGTGAAAAAAAAAATCATTTATGGGACACCATGGGCTCCATCAACTCCGGGAAAAGAAAAAAAAAAAAAAAAAAAACTAAGCCATGGCGGCTTCTCTCAACCCACCAAACGAAAAAAAAAAGACTAATTCCTTTTCCAAGTATGCCATAGTACCATTTAGTTTTCATAGTATGCCATGACGGCCTACTTTTTTTTTTTTTTTCTTTTCGTGGTTGGGCTGAGCCATGGCGGCCCACTTTTTATTTTCTTTTTTCTTTTTTTCAGGTTGGGCTGAGCCATGGCGTCCCACATTAGAGTTTTTTTTTTTTTTTTCCACGGTCTTGAGTGTGCCATGGCGTCCATCTGCCTTTCCACTTTACAAATTCTCACACGATATTTTTTTTTTAATATATTTTTTTTTATTTTCTTATGTATAAAAATTTCGGGAGAGGTACTATATAAACTGATTCAATTAGAGTTAAAAGGCGCCACATTTCTTTAATTTTTTTTACGAGAATAACTGAATAACAGAGAGATCGACAGTAGAATTTTAGAGGTTCTTATTAAAGAGATATAAGAGGGGATATAAAGGATTGATGAACCTCATTGGTTGGCTACAATTAATGGACGTTTGTAGGAAAACAAAAATGAATTTAAATTATTAAATATATACTTATGAAGATATTATCTTAGATAACTACATTAGATATAGTTCTAGGTATAGTCTATTTGTAGTATTAAAGAGAATGCAAAAAATATAGTATTTGTATATATATATAAAAAATTTAGTGGTCTGACTGGTGTTTCTTTAGTGCATTAATGGGGGACAAAATATGCACAATCTTTTGATCACTTGCTTATTTTTGTTCAAGCAAAAATAATTTTCCGAGAGAGGCAGAAAGCCACTACATGCAAATGAGACATCACATATTCACAAAATAAAAGAACCAAAATTAGTTTCCCAGAAAAGCTTATGCAATAGAAGTGGTAACCGGTAAACTGGTAATTGTTGACGTGAATATGCTTCCTGTGTTGGTGTGCTTGTGATTTATTTGGACAGTGTTGTATAGTGCAAAAAGGATACTACACATAAAAAAAAGAGGCCCAAACCAAAAGATCCAAAGCCATCTCAGGCCCAATCAAATTTTATCATCAGAACTCCGGATGCCAGTGGCTACTGTGTGAGAAATATATAGAACACTGTGGTGAATGATTTGCTCAATTTTTTCTTTCGAGCTCGAATCGATTTATCATACTCGCAATTTGCAACAACCGTCTCTCCGACCAAAACCCTGCTATGTCCGCCTCCTACCACCGCCACGCTCCGCCTCCCTCCTCCGCTGAACCTCACCCCTACGCCGCCACCTCCTCCTCCCACGCGCACTACTCCACTATCCCTCCGCCGCCTCTCCCTCCACCTAACCAACCCTATTCCCATCCCCACAACCCCCACTCGTACCACATCCAGCATCCGCCTCTTGAACCCACCCCCTCTTTTGTGACCTTGGATTACTCCCTCCCCTCGCCTCTCGGCCTCCCAGCTCAGAATCAGCTCAGAACACTTTTCATCGCTGGCCTACCTGATGACACAAAACCTCGCGAGATTTACAACCTTTTCAGGGAGTTTCCCGGGTACGAATCTTCTAGTGTTCGCGTTAAGAACGGATCATACCAGGTAATAACTCATTGCAACAATAGCAGCCTTTTTAATATTTTTTCAAAAAAAAAAAAATACTTCCTCTTATTTTGTTGGTGTGTTTATGTCTTAGATTTTTTTTGTATATATATTTTACTCTGATGTTTGTTTAGTTACTGGTATCATGCGTGTTTGTTGTTTTTAACAAAGTATTGTAATTTTGTAGGCCTTTGCCTTTGCTGTATTCGCAGATCAGCATTCTGCACTGACGGCACTGCATGCTTATAATGTACGGTACTAAAACTAAATTCCTATACTGATTTTTTATTGCTAGTAAAATAATTTTGATGCAAGTGAATATTGGGTACATAACCGATAACTGAATTTGAATTATGTATTAATCATACTTGTGAATTCTGGCCTGTAGCCTATGCCCTATGCAGTAGAAGTGAGCATAATGACATTGCTGAGGGATCAGGATTTTGATTCCAAACATTATGCGTAATAGAATAAAATTCTATAAGTTCTTTATTCCAGAAAATGCTGTACAGAACACGTTTATCATCTATTATTTTCTCCTTGCATTTTGTTTTGTTGTGCCACTAAGAAGTTAAAACATCTTTTCATTTGCTTATTAATTGAGTTCACAAATTCAGATCAGACTGAACTTTCTCTAAATATTTTTCTGCATGCAGGGAATGAAATTTGATCTTGAAAGGGATTCAGTTCTTCATATTGAGCTTGCCAAGTCTAATTCCAAAGGAAAACGCTCTCGGGGAGGTATTTTCTTTTACTCTAGTTCCCTCTTTTTATTACATATATGCCTTGCTTGCATTACATCTTAAAATTTTGGCTATTGCAGCTCCTTTATCATTACCAGTAAATTTGCACTTTTAGTGGTTACTCTCATAGAGGCTGCTGTTGTGTTTATGACAAGTGACACATGAATTTTCTATGTCATATTTTATCTCAATTTTAACAATGCTCAATTAATCCCTTATGCTGCGAGCCTTATTTATATTCTTAATGAACCTAATCAATGCTTAAAAGTATGAAGTGATGTTATAAAAAAAGTAGAATAGAAGGGATGAAAGAGCTTTGTCTTCTTATCTCCCACATCTACAAGCAGTTTCCCTCCTCTCCTTATCTTGTAGTTGCTTCTTACCTGCCCTCGTGATTGCTTTCTCCCACACTCTACAACTCAAGAGTGCTTGTTAAAGCACAAGAATATTATTATGTTGTAAGGAAATTATAGAACTCAGAGTTATATTATGCTTTATGAGCTGAGCCTCTGTTGAAAATTTGTGCCCTTCAAAAACTAATGGTTATAATTCATATACACTAAAAAATGGTTCAGCTGCTATTGGTTTGCTGAAGACTGAGTTATTATACCTTCCATTTGTATGGAATATTTGTGCTCATGTGCTGTTTTTTCTGAAGACTATGATTTTGAAAGAGTGAGCATTTGGAATTTGTAATTAGTTTTATCTCAATGAGTTTTTATACCCTAGAAAAGTTTGTTATCATGCATTAGTATCTTTGTTTACCGCATATGCAAAATCTTCCTTGTCGTGAGTTTTAATTATTTGTTGTTTTCTTAGATTAAAATATCCCTTTTTTTAGTATTTTTTTAATAGCATTTCCGTTTCTTGAGATTTAGTTCTTTTCCTCTTTGTCAGATGATGATGCCTCTTATCCTCACAACGCAACAAAATACTCCAGAGGAGAAGAAGAATTTGGTAATTACTATCTTGATTTCTTTATTACTTTCTGTAATTCTGGTTTGAGTGTTTTAAATTAAGAGGGGTCAAATCCAACCTTTTTTACTGCCCTATCAGTACCCATATATCACTTTAGGACTAAAACATGCGAATTTCAAAGACAAATCTGAATTGTTGATCTTGTTTAATATCAAGACTAATGTATTCATGTCCAAATCTATAGAATTTAATTTTTCATGTAATACAAGATTAAGAGGCCGAAGAACCAATGCATCAAATAAGTTCTGACGAAATTGTTGATTTTTTGGTCTCCTAAATGTACTCTAGATTTTGTAGTTTTTATATGAATGCATTACTCATGATGTGGACAAAGATTAACATTTCAGATATGTAATTCAGAATTAATGTTTTAAATTATAACACCGAATAATAAGTATAATGGGCACACAAAAAGTGGACATTTTGTCGCTTCTCTTTAATTTATAAATCATTTCAAAATCATGATAGGAAATATTTACTGAGGAAATTTTGGCTAAAATCTTTGCTTTCTTAAAAGTAACATACTGAACAATGTTTATGCAATGGTACATTCTTTGACCTTCTAAATATGTAAAATAATTCAAAGCACCAAACAATGTTGTTTCATTTTTTATGCTATGATATAAAATATAGGGTAAATTTCGCTGGAGGTCACTAAACTTTGTTCTTTGTTACAAATTGGTCGCTCAACTTTGATTTGTCCCTCCATAGCCATTGAACTTTTAATTTGTCCCAATCAAGTCACCCTATAACTTTTCCATCCAAAATATTAACAAAATATTCTCATTCCGTCCAAAATATAACAGAATATGCTCATTCCATTCAAAATTTTAACGGAATATGCTCATTCCGTCCAAAATACTAATGGAAAAGTTGTATTCCGTTATATTTGGATGGAAAAATTATAGGGTGATTTGATTGGGACAAATTAAAATTCAGTGGCTATGGAGGGACAATTCAAAGTTGAGTGACCAATTCGTGACAAAGGACAAAGTTTTAGTGACCTCCAGCGAAATTTACCCTAAAATATATGTATGGGTACAAAAATGTTTTGCACTGTATAATCTTCTTGCCTTTTGCTTGCTGTACTTCAGACATTTTTCTGAATTACACAAGTTATTGAAAGGGTCAATTGGTATTATGATTTTCAAACATTCGAAAATACAGTCATGGTAAATAGTGGTTAATAATTGCCTATAATAATTTGTGCATAAATGTGCACATACTTGAGAAGAATTGCTACAGAAATCACTGGCAGTGACAAGTTTCTTTGGCAATGCGTTTACAATACGGCACTTATACACAAGCTCACTCTACCACATACATGGACCCCACTTTGCACACTCTAACAGGTGTTGGAAGCAATGTGCACACATCAGGACACGCACTTCACAGCTTGAGTGGTTATCCTTCTGCACCAAGGTTATGGTACCACTAGCACAATGTTTTGTTATACACTAATTGTCACACCAAAATGAACTGGATTAAATGAATCTGTGATATAATTTTAACGTTGTTACAAGAGTGATGGAAAAAATTGTATTTCTTTCGGACTTCTTAATGCTAAATTTCACTGTACTTTCAGGTTATCTAGCCTGGAGCCTCCTCCTCCACCTGGTACTGACTACAAAAATTGGTGAGCATGCTTATTTCTCTTATATCTTAAATTCACTTGAATTGAACTTGGTTTTTTCTCAGAAGAGACCTGGCAGATGTACACTTGCAACTGTCTTGTCTTTCTCTTACTAGATAATTGATTCTGAGTACTCTGTTTGCTTGAAGGAACTAAGATCAACGGGTGCCCCCTCAAGAAAATCCTCCTTGCCCGACACTCTATGTGACTAATCTGGGTCCAACCTGTACAGAGGATGAGTTAACTCAAGTTTTATCTAGGTTCTCTTCCCCCCTCTCTCTCTCTCACCCTTGGTCCCTCTCTTTATCTCTCTTTCTCTATGTGCGCGCACTCTTTTCTTTGATTAAATTAGTGGAAAACACTACTAGCTTTTACTAATACGAATGCAGCACGAATCAGCACACTCCTGACCAGTACCACATACATTATGGTACCCGTAGCTAAGACACCAGCCCAAGATTAGACCAATACCACCACAAATTTTCTTGCAAGCACAAGCAAAGCACCATAATGCCACCATGAAGCTTGTGCCAGGAAATGCTCGTAAATTTGATAATTGACCACAAGCAGCAAAAAAATCCTGGTGAAGTAGGACCCCTCAACATACACTGCCAATGAGCCCTTAATTTAGCTTCTGCCAGAATCACGATTCGCTTGTTAGTAATCCTGAGCATTTCAACATACATTGATGGAACATAAAACTTTCCTTCTTCATTTCAGAACCTAACCAGTGATTGAACAAAGTCTTATTTCCCCAAATAAAGTGCATGTGACAATTATTCAGAATTTGGAATTTCTTCTATTTATTTCTACTGTATTTGCTCCTAATGTTTGGTTTCACATAAGATGTCATATTGTTATAGGTGGCCTGGGTTTCTAAAACTTAAGTTGCAAAGGCGGCGTGGACCTTCTTCTGCATTTGTTGACTTTAAGGTAAGTTAAGTTTGTTTGGCGTTGATGACAATTATGTTGAAGGCTAGAGTTATTATTGTTCTATGCTTTTTGAACAGGACGAGGAGAGTGCAACTGCAGCCCTGATAATTTGCAAGGAGCACTGTTACATTCTTCAACTGAAGGAATGCATTTAGAGTATCCTTACATCTATTTGTTTTATAAATACATCCTTTTCTGGTCTATATCCTGTTGGAAATGCTTTTATGTTTAAAATTAAATGGTCTTAAGCTTTTTATATCACATGTTGACTTGACATAAGTGCTAGATAGCAAAATCAAGGATGGTTACACGCAAGCATGACAGACGATAGATCTGCACTAAATTTATTATTGGCAGTAGTTGAGTAATTAATTGTTGTATTTTGTGAACTTAATTAGTATTTATCTTTTAAGTGTAATATTATATTAGCTAATGAGTTGTATCTGATAAACCTTTCTGCATTTTATATTTACTTATATGCCACTCAAATTCTGTCATGATGATGATTTTTTGTAACCAAAACTTTTAATTTAGGTATTAGATAGGTGTAGTCGATTGTAAATTAGTTTTCAGTTATGGGTCAACCTTTTAGAGCCACTTGCACTGATGCTATGGGTGGATCTGCAGGCCTATTCA
>JAJGRW010003041.1:0-48450 GCA_025461045.1 Carex parvula | reverse complement strand
ATTTAGTAGTTTCGCAACAGAAACTATAAATGCCTAAAATATTAGAATTATCCTCCGCTGATAAATATTTATAAATACTAACTTCTAGGCGAGCTCATTTACGAACTTTGGAAAATTATCCATCCTACTTATTTTGTATTTGGAAAAATTTCCAGTGTACCCATACAAACTTTTAAAACAGCCAATTTTCCCATAAAAATATCATAATATCCATATCTCCATAATAAGTAAACATTCTTTCTTCTATCCCCATTTATTTATCTAATTTAATTATTTTTAAAATGCAAATGACTATTGCGACCGACATTTTTATTAATATGCATAATTAAATATAAATTAATAATTATATCCAGCTTAGCTGGGTATTTTTAAAAATGTTCAAACCGGCTAAAAAATGGCTGGTTGGGAATTTTTTTTTTGTGTTTCAGAATCTATAAATACCCCATTTTCTCTCTCCTCCCTCTCACAACTCACTCAAACTCTCCAGAAGAGAAAGAGAGGAAGAGAAGGTGATTTTCGAGGCGAAAAGGTCGATTGCAGAGGCGATTTTCAGGTACTTTTAATTTTTTTAATTTTTAGAAAATATTTAGGATTAATATAAATTGTCTAACAACCGTAGATCTCACTATGACACCCAAATCTGAACTTCGAAAAGGAGAAAGTGAAACCGCACGCAATGCTCGCATATCCCTCGCTAAAAATTTTTGGACGGGTGAAGCCCGCTTGAAGAGACGTTTATCTCGTTTTCTTCCACCTAAAGATGTTGAAGAATACATGACCACGGATGATCTGACTATTAGAAACATTCTTGACGAGAACTTCGACGATATCAACCTTCCACCTGAATGGCCTGCATGTCTTGTCAAGGGAGATATTGCGGAGATGTTCTTTTGTCATCTTTATGGCATAGTCGTTCACCCAAAATGTATCGACAAGAATGCAGATCTGGTAAACGACTATCGTTTTCAAATGTGGAAGTGTGTTATGTACTGTTGCAGGCCTTCAGAGACGACGGGAGAAAGTTCCACTACTCGTAAGCCATAGTCTTTCTCATATGAGAATATGCTTCGTAGTATTTTATGTTAGACTGGATTGTAATATTTTATGTTTGGATTTGTAGTATGAGGAGGGTTCCAATGCACCCTCTTTTGGTGCACCTAACGTGCACCCAAAACTCATATCTTCATTTTCAAAGTTCAAATAGTTGATTCGAACCTTCCAACGTGTTCTTCATATTAAAATGTGCTTGGAGACCAAATTTTACATTTTTTGGAAATTTTTTACTATTTTTTCAGAATTTTTGATTAAACTAAACAATAATTTGAAATTCAGCAACGCGATGATTTTCAAAAATTCTGAAAAAATAGTAAAAAATTTCCAAAAAATGTAAAATTTGGTCTCCAAGCACATTTTAATATGAAGAACACGTTGGAAGGTTCGAATCGACTATTTGAACTTTAAAAATGAAGATATGAGTTTTGGGTGCACGTTAGGTGCACCAAAAGAGGGTGCATTGGAACCCTCCTCTTGTAGTACTTTATGTTTGAAATGTTAGATTTTATGTTGTAGACTTAGTATTTTGTTATTGTTGTTTTGTTGTTTATCTATTCGAACAAAACCAATTTATTTTAGTATAATTTAGCATAATTTAGTTTATTTTAGTATAATTTAGCATAATTTAGTTTTTTAGTATAATTTGCTAAATAAAAGAGATATAAAAAAAAAAAATACTACCATAAAAATATCATAATATAATCCACACATAAAATATCAAACATAATATACCAAATAAATGCTACAAAACAATCTAACTAAAACTATCATAAAAATCTATGGTCAGCGGCGGACCAGAGGGGGACCATCACGATGCCGGTTGTCCCCTGTTAACTCTGTCGGGTAGTCCCTCTTATACTCCCTGCCAGACTCCCTGATAAGGTGTAACGACATTAGCCTCGGCCTCTCTGTTCACCCGTAGTGACTGGTAGGGGTGTAGAGAAGATGGACTCTCACAATCCAGTCGCATAATCATGCTGAGTCTGTGACTCGCTACCACTGGTCTCTCTATCGTGTGGCCTTTTTGTAGCATATTGTTGTCGTCTCTGTTCTTGAACGAGTAAAAGTCTATCTAAATCATCCAGATTGAAAGATAGCCCCTCCACGTAGGCTCAAACTCTGGAGCCTCCTACTGCGCTGGTGGTGGCGGCATGTACTGCAGACCCTGCAAAACATACAAATAATCTAATTTTGCTCTGAAGAAAGAAATTTGTACTAACTTGACAGATTAAAAAATATGACATACCGGAGGTAACACTGGACGTCCATGCTCGTTGATGAACCAAAATAGTACTACTACTTTTAGTATAAATTAATATACCTTTTAACCCTAATTTCTACTTACGTTCAGATCACAAACGCATGATCCTACCGTGTAGTATAATTGGGGTGTCGATCCACAGGGATAATGTATTAGATAATTAACAATTTCACTAAATTAGGTCAAGGGGTTGGTTGGAAAATAGTTTTGAAAGTAATTTAAAATAGTTTTTAAAATAGTTTTAAAATAGTTTGTTGGGTTCAATACTCTAAAGTTGTAGGAGGTGGCGCTAATTGTGCTAAGATTTGGGTTAAACAAATAAATAGAGATTCTCTAGGGTTCATGTTTTCTCCTTCTAAATTATGCAAAATATATATTACTGACGTCTTCCTACCCCGCATGCGACCTGTCACCCCGTATGCGGCATAGAATTGCCCCACAGCTACCTCGCATGCGGTACTGTCATTACCCCGCAGGGCGTGCTGGGTTTTCGTATACGTGATTTGAAAGGTTTTTCGATCTTGCATCGACTTTTGGGCTAACAGTTCAGAGTATTGTAAGTATGCAATTAACTTTCTCACACAAACCTAATTGTTCATATCATATTCTATCCCTCAATTAATTGTCCCAAAG
The DNA here is from genome assembly GCA_025461045.1 of Carex parvula. NCBI lineage: Eukaryota > Viridiplantae > Streptophyta > Magnoliopsida > Poales > Cyperaceae > Carex > Carex parvula. The sequence continues at coordinate 45,503 of JAJGRW010003041.1, read as the reverse complement.
ACCCCTACCTAAATTAAGTATCTAGTAGTAAAACCTAAATTTTCAATCTACGCTATTCTGCCAAGGGAGCCCCCTGAGTTCTAACTCTAGTCTTTGAACCGCTGTCAGGCCTCTTTAGCCGAAGTGTTACATATACTTACATGCAATCTCACTCACACCGGGATGCAATGAAATCATACACCTATTGGTATGTGGAGGGTCACTGGTATCTAGTAGACAGAACTATATATGCAATGACTTAATAAAAAGAAATTTAAATAATAAAGCAAACACAAATCAACATACACAAAACATAAATATATATCAAAACATAACAAAGAATTCGATTACAAACTCTCACCCTAGAGATGAGGGATTTAGTTTATCATTGCTATGGCAAAATAAAAGAGATAAAATAAAGAGAATATAAACTACAACCCTCTTGAAGATAGAAGAACTCTAGCCTCCTTAGATGACACATTCTTCTCTTGCTCGACTTCTGATGACTACTCTCATCTCTCTAAGTAACTCTCTAACCTAAAACATAACCAAAGTTTTTTTTTTAAGATTAGTGGCTTTAAAACATAACCAAAGTTATCATGTTTATCTTTTAATCTGCATGATTAGGTAAATACCTCAAGTACTCCTCGGCATGCATTATAAAACAATTTAATTTGCTGCTTCTCACTCCAATTTTTATTAATACCCAAAAAAAATAAATTATCAAATCTGCCCCCACCCCAAACTTATTTTTAAATCTACCCCAACCGCCCATCCACTGGGCGGTCCACTTTCCCCACCTGACCACCCAGTCGCTGGGCGGTTCACTACCCAGATCTGACCGCCCAGCAGCTGGGCGATCCGCTATAAAACCCCTATAAAAGGGGTTTTTCTCTCTCCTGAGCAGCACAGTATCCATTCCAACAAATCCAGAACCGAAAGACAGGCGATTTTGAGGTGATTTTGAGTGATTTTGAGGCTAGTAGAGGTATGGACAGTAACAAACGAGGTAAGAAAGCGAGCAACTGAGATTGTGGCGTAGCGAGATGAGGGTCTATTAGTGATCGAGGTAAAAACGAGGGAGAAAAGAACAACTGGCCCATATGCCATGATCCCCGGAATTGTGTGACATGTAAGATGGGGGAATGGAATAGACGACATGGTCGGTATGAAATTTCAGACGATGACTTTGTGGAAAACCCCTACGGCTTTGGTTTGAAAAAGAAGAAAGTTGATCCAGAGCCTACAGCATCGGACGATAAGTTTGTTCCGTGTACTGGTAAGGCTACCACTTCGTCTGCTGTGACTGATCCAGATCAGGCAAACTCTGATGATGACTTTGTTCCATGCACTTTCAAGACTCGTTGTAAGAAGTAGATTTTTTAGGAATTTATGTTGTAGAATTTTTAGAAATTTATGTCGTAGACTTTATTTCATTAGTTTTGTGTTTATTTATATTTTATGTTGTTAGTTTTTGTATATGTAATTAAGTAATAAAAATAACAAAAATGAAGCATATAAAATAATCGAGGCAAATAAAAAATTGCATAGTTCACAAACTACCAATTAGAATAGTTCACAATATACATCTAAAATAGTTCATAACATAATTTAACAAAACTTGATAATCAGCGACGACGGCCGAACAAACTCAAAATACGACGTCTGGGTCTGGGTGCAGCTGGTTGTGGGACACTACCGGATGTCTCTCCATGGCTACTATCGGTTCCTGGGCTTTCATGAGTGCGGTGGCTACTACCGGTAGCCTCAGCAACAACTCTAGCATTTTCTCTTTCGTTGGCTTCGTTAATGGCATCCGCATTGCATTCCAGTTGAAATAAAATCAAAATAAAATATAAATAAATAAATAAAATATAAGTAAATAAAAGGAATCAACCGTACCTGCTCGTTGCCTGTCAGTTGTTGAATGGCGGGCCTGATGTCTCATTCCCCTACCTTCCATCTCATCCGTGGTCATTACTTGATGCTTGTGGGGTCTTCTTCCTTTTCTGATCCACCCGCTTGCGGGACAGACTCTATCACCAACATAGGGCGGTCACTGATACTGGTTGGGATAAGGATGGAAAGATGCACCCCAAGTACTGGCAAGGTAATCGGTACGGTACATGTCTGCGACATAATCATCCTCAGAGAAGTTTCTCTCTCGGCACACCGCCATAACATGAGAACAAGGTAGGTGGGCCAACTGGATTCCTTGGCAAGTGCATGTTACAGTATTGTCAGGTGCAAAAATAACAACATACTTGAACATCCTTTTCACAAACTCTATAGTCCCATCCGGTCTACGGCCGGTTGGAGCAAACTCATTTGGACAGTGCACTTCGAATTCCAATTGGTTCTCCCCGTACGGGACAACTCTCATAGTTGCACTTTTCTCCCTATGTTTCCTTAGTTTCTCCCTCCACCCTTGTTGAAAACGTTTAATTCCCAACAAATAAAAATATACATACCTTGGCAAAATCTCTGAATAAAAATATACATATCTGGACAGTAATTCGAGGGCTTTAACACGCCGTGCAACAAACCATGCATTTAACGTGTAGAATGTGTCCTCCACAATTGCCATCATGGGCAACTGCCGGCTCTGCTTGAAAACAGCATTCAAGAACTCAGACCCATTTGTGGTCATAATTCCCCATCAGAAACCTCCATCACGGGCTTGCAATATCTTCTCATATGCGGGTGGCTCATTAACATCCGTGGGATTATTTTTTTCCACATTGAGTAAGTACAAAATTGCTTTTGGACAGTACTGCAAAAAAAAAATTTCAGATGAGAAAATTTAAGTAAATAATTCAGAAAATATAAGTCAACAAATAAAAATATACATACCTTGACAAAATCTTTGAACATCTCTTCCACCCTTCTCGGCTTTTTCCTCTTGCAACCAATTCTGAATATATCTGCAACCTATTTTTCAGATCCGCAGTTCTTGTATAGGTTGTCTGTAACATGTTGCATACACAGCCTGTGCACACAGTCGTCGTTCGCTGTCGACCACCCGAAATCTGGACGATAAAAAATATATTTGATTCATTTGTGCTGGTCTGATATGACACAAAAGAACCGGTCGCCAACCACTTGTCTTCTTACGAACCTCATGAAAAATCCCCAGTTTTCTCCGTCCTCATTCTCAACAATTGCAAAGGCCAAAGACAACAACTGGAATATAAGTTCATTACCATTACCCCATGTGACTCAAAAGTGTTGTAAACACTCCTCCATAACGACTCATCTGTTATTGGATACCTAGTATAGTAAGGTCTACCACCACTTACAGTATTAATCCGGGTAGCTAAATCTATATCATACCGGTTGGGGTTCACACCGATCTTTTCATACACTATTCCCTTCAGTTCAACAAATGAGGTATTTTCATTTACCTCGAAGCCGTAGGCTGCTTCCTGAGTGGTACTGTGCTCCCTCCGCACCCCGGGTAAACTTTCTGCCCGCATACAGTGCAACCAACATCTGGAATTACTGTTCAAAATCGCCTCAAAATTGCCTCTCTTCCTCTCATTCGGTTCTGGAAATTTGTTGGAATGAATACTGTGCTCATCAGGAGAGAGAAAAACTCCTTTTATAGGGGTTTTATAGCGGACCGCCCAGCTGCTGGGCGGTCAGATCTGGATAGTGAACCGCCCAGCCGCTGGGCGGTCAGGTGGGGAAAGTGGACCGCCCAGTGGACGGGCTGTTTGGGGTTGATTTAAAAATAAGTTTGGGGTGGGGGCAGATTTGATAATTTGTTTTTTTTTTTGGGTATTAATAAAAATATCGGCCACTCCAATATTCTGAGAACAGTTTGTATATATCTTGTTCCTATAATGAATGCAACATGTTTTATGCTGTTAATATCTACAGTAATGAATATTAACTAAAATTAAAATATAACAGAGAGATGGTACCTGAAGTCTCAATAACCACAAACGGATCGGGCTCATTGAAATTGGGTTGTTCTTTGTGATTTTCCATCAGCCGTATCATCTCGCATGGCTTTGCCACCTGTTCAAATGAATTTCAGAAGGAATTGGCATGCATGTATCGTTTTTTATTTCTATTCATGTATATTTCTTTTACTTGTCTTCGATCTTTTTTGGTTACAACTAGGAATGAAAACAAGTTTATATTGATCCAAAGGATATAAGATATAGAACTGAAATGTTTGTGGAAATTTGGAACTTCTTTTTGCATACCTTCTAAGCAAGATATATTACCAATTCAAGCTTAAGGCCTCGTCAAATCAATCGTGTCACTTGGTAAAACCACAGCCAACTAATTAAATGAGAAAAAAAAGTTCAATCAAAAACACAAAAAATATTTCTCTCGCCGTAAAAGACAACAACAGTAAGAAAATTGTTTTTTTTTTCAAAATTTCTCTTGCCATGATAGACAACAACGGCCAACTCCAGATTTTATTTCGGTTCATTAGCGGTAACTTGATTTCGTTAAGTTGGTCGTGATGGTCTATAACGTCCTCTGGACGTTATGAACGATCACGTTTTTCCTACAAATCGAATTTTCACGAAATGCTTCCTCATTATCAATATTTTTTATTTATTTTTCTATTAATAAAAATTTCGGAAAACAATACTCTGACTTACTATTGAATTTAAATAGTCCATTAGGCCATTACTTGGTCAAAACTTACTATTGAACTGATTTAAATAGTCCTTGAGATAATTAAATTAATAGAAACCATATCCTAGAATTATCATATATAAATAACTAAATAAGTATAGAGAGCCGTTAGATGTGATATTTTTCAAATGATTGATTCACATAAAAATAAAATTAAAATGTGATATTTTTTTTTATGAGCACATAAAGAAAATAGCATAGATCATATCTCACGGTTTTATTTTGACATTTATGATTTAAATTTTAATTTATTAACGTTTTTAAAAATAGAAATATAATAGAGACAAAAAATAAAAGATATTTGAGCCCTCGTAACTAAATAAGTATAGAGAGCCTATGCTCTACAATTTAAAATATAGGAAGTTGAACATGCTCAGCACCATAGTCCATAGAGGCATAGAGTATCCGCATGAACAATTTGTTTTCTTTGTTCTGAGCCATTCAATCTCCTGGGCTGGGCGTCTGATCTCAGCGGTGTTTTTCTTATTCTTTTTTTACTTTGTTTGGGCCTTGAATCCGGCCCGCTTCTCCAACTTTTTTGCGACTCAGCTAATTTTCCTGTTTGCGACTGTTTTTTCAATGCATCCCAATACTTCGTCCTCATCTGGGCCATTGCGGTAGTCCCATTGCCACTACACTTTTTTTTAGTACTTTATGCAGTCCGCTACCTTTTCTACCCTTAATCTGTTAATAATATTTATCTATAAACTTCATAATTATTAACAATTATTCATGAAATAAAATTACTTATTTATATAGAGTTATGTAGATTTCGTAGTATATTATTAGTTAATAGAAAGTACCATTGATTAACAGATAAAAGGTGGAAAATGAGTGGACAGCCAGGATGGTACACGTCTAAGATTTTCCTATTTTTTTTCATTACTTCAAGGATTTCTTTACTTGTGTTACTCAAAATTTGATCTTTTGGTTATGCACAACTTTTCCTGTAAATAATTTCTGGATAGTAACTAGGTTAATTATTTTAGCAAACTGTTACATTGATTAATACCAACTCCTTCATTTATGCTCATTTATTAATGTAAGTATATAAAACTAAGACAATTTTTCTCGTGCAATGGAGCAAACTTAATTATAAGTTCGGATTAGGGTCATCAACTAGAGAAATGTTGACATTTAATAGAGTAAAATCTCTCGTATTGAATCGAACTTTTTTTAGTTACCATCCAATTAAATTCAAATTAAATCAATACCATCCAAATCTTTTTTTCCATTCATACCACCCACGCGGACTGGGGGAGCACACCAAATCCATTTGGTGCGCACCCTGGGGAAGGGTACCATTTGGTGCTCTGACTGAGTGCACGCACCAAGTGATACCCTAACCCAATGTGCGCACCAAAGTGGTACCCTTCTCCAGTGTGTGCACCAAGCAGTCTGCTGTATATATCAGCGAAAATTTGAACATTTTTTCATTCACCAAGCAGGCAGACAAGGGAGCTAAAGAGCAAAGAGCAACTTGTGAGTTTTTTTCACTTTAGTTTTTTTTTTAATTATTAATAATATTCTTAATTTACTGTAAATTTATTAGTTGTTGGGTTTGTCTCTTAATTCAACCAACTATGATTGGAATTGCTTGTTATTTTGGTAGTGAAGTATTACAAGGGCCAACTTGTGCTTATTACAATACCCAACCCAAAAAATGTTCAATATCGGCTCAGGTTTAGATTTCAGAGGTATAACTAGGGAAGTGTACCAGCAACTAGGTATTTACCTGAATTATTATGAACTGATAATATCGCCAACTGCATAAAAATATCTTTGGAAAAAAAAAATGTTGATATTAGTATCAGCGCTATCAGGGACCTGGTTGTTGAAAGGTACAAGGACATCGTTCCAAAGTACAATAAATTATGGCGTGATAGAGAGTTAGCGATTGCCCCGGCATTTGATAGTTGGAGGGGTCTTACGCGTTGATTGTCCCTTTGTTGGAGGCAATCAAAAGGGAAAATCCTAGAACCCAATATAAAATTGTTTCAAAGCCAATCACTGAGCCAAGGTACCGGTATTTCATAAGGACAGCATGAGCATGGGGACCATGTATAGAAGCAGTAGGTCACCTCAGACCCGTCATCAGCATCGATGCTTGTTTCTTGTCAGGTAGATACAATGGTAAGTTGTTGATTGTAACCGGATATGATGCGAAGAACTAATTAATCTCTCTAACATTTGGACTAGTAGAGAGCGAGGATTTTGATAATTGGGATGGTTCATGAAGTGGGTGCGGGAGTTTGTAATTGGTCCAAATAGATTCATGTATATGGTATCTGACCGGCACAAGGGCATAAAAAATGTTCATACAAGATGATCTGGGTTGGTCCGAGAAGAACGAAGAGTGTACTCACCGCTACTGCTCTCAACATGTATTTGAGAATTTTGGAAAGCACACTCAGGATAAAGTTGCTTTCAAATTTTTCAATATCATGGTTAAAAAAAAGAAACTCGACGATTACAAGAAGACCTTGATGCAATCGGAAGGCGAAATTCTTATTGGTTGACATACTTTAATACATATGGCAAGTATAATGAAAATGACGAGAGAGAACTGTCTAAGCCATAGAAGGTGTATCAAGCTATGGACAACGGGGCTCGTTGGAGTAAAATTTATTTGTTGTGATTTTATTTGTGCTACTTTTTAGTTAAAAAAACTAGTTAATTTTTAGTTTTTCTGTCTTTTAAGGAAAATAAAATTATAAAACAAATAAAATTCAGCATAAAAAATAAAATTCATAATTCAAAATATTTGAGTATTCAAAATTGCAAAATAAAAACAGAATATAACAAAAAAAATAAAGAATTGGTGCGCATCTGGGTTAGAGTACTACTTGGTGCACGCCTCCAGTTAGAGCACCAAATGGTACCCTTCCCCAGTGTGCGCACCAAATGGATTTGGTGTACTCCTCAAATCCTCGATTTTTAGTTGAGTTGAGTTGATTCAATTTGAATTTAAATGAGTGGTAACTAAAAAAAATTTCGGCGTACTGAAAAAGCAACATCATACCATATATAAATAACAACAATTAATATTTCAAAAGGTAATAATATGGAGTACTTGTATCTTCAATTTCCCGATCAATGCTTCATTATGTTTTATTAACGGATCATGCCTCCTTGTCCCTGTGGGGGCTGCATATACTGACCTGACCGTTCTGCACGTTTTCTTGATATTCTACAAGTATCATATTGACCTGTTAAATGAGATTCCAGTACACGTTTTCCTTGGAAGAATATAAAAAATTATGCACAAAAACACAGATAACGAGAGCATGCATGCATGTACTAACCTAATGACATGTTGATGCCCCGATTTTGAAGCTCTCGGTACATCTGGCACAAGGAGCAGCACTCGCAGCAGTACTCGACGCAGGCGTCGCAACAAGGGGTCTCTGGCAGGTTGTATAGCATCCGTAGGTTCTTCCGATAAACGCATGTGTAAATCCATTGAAAGCCGCCCGCACAAAAGCAAAGGAAGCAGAAGAGACAACAGCTCCCAGAAGAAGCTAATTAGGGCAATACAATGAATATTTTTTTTTAGATCCAACTTAATACAAGTGCAGATTTTTCGTCAGAAGAACAAATCAAGGAATAAATTTCTGATGTACAAACTAGGCAGTTGCACTTCAATTGTATCGTTTATTCGTTTTAGATAGCTAGAAAGATATGGAGGTCAAGCCTACTAACTTTCATTTAATGTCAATAAATGACTTTCATTTAAATTTCGGAACTATGATCTCTCACATGAAAGATAGTTGTTCTTAGTTTGTCACTATGTTGCTTGTTATAAGAATATGTCTTTATTAATTGATCCGATTTTTGAAATTTGTAGTCTTCAAAGGCTATGGATTTCCCTAATCATCTCTTGGCCATTCCTGTTTTCTGGATGTTATTTGTAATATTGAGAGTAACCTAACAAAACCAATAACTTTTTTTCATAAAATTTCTGAAAAATATTGTTGGTGGCAAATAATACTTACATGACATTCCTTTGTCTGAGATATGCGCAATTCTGCCAAACGTTACACAAGGGCACCAAAATGTTAGGCAGCCTGAACAGAAATTTAACAAATTAATCAGGTAAGTGATAAAAATTGAGATCATACTATAATCTTTTTTTTAAATGTAACTAATATTTTTTTTTTCAAAATATGTACTATAAAGATAGAATATAACATAAAAAAATTAGATGTATGCTAGAATTAACTAAAAATTAATATATATATTTCTTGCGAATATTCAAAAGGATAAAATAATAATGAAAACTCTCACTTCTTTTTGCTAGCTCTCCTACATGTTTCTAAAAACATATTTAGGTGAATGCTTACAACTGTTGAAGTCCTCGAAGCAGCCGCATAGGCCGGTCGTCCATTCCTGTGTTGGAGTCCCGGCCATGGGCAATGGCTGTCCTGGCTCATTGGGCTTATGATATTGCATGTTTCCAGATGATTTTGATTTTCTTTTCAGTTTTCTTTTCACAAGTGGATTGAGATCGTATAGAAGGCTTTTCACAAATTAGTGCGTATATATATTGTACGGTGCCCCAGCCAGCCTTTACTCTAAAAGAGTAAACAAAATGTGGAGAACAATTAGAATAATATTCACCTTACTGATCTCGCAGCTGGATGTGAGTAAACCAAATCAAGGGAATAATTAGACTAATTACCTGACCCAGCCAGCGTTTACTTCGGACCTACCTACAATTAATTTAATTGACACGCAGCCGGGAATGCTGGATGCATCACATATATATGGTTTATTAAAATATTCGACCAAGTACGTGAAGGTTAGTTGTAGTCATGACGTTCTTCTGAAAAAAATAAAATAAAAAATAAGATAGTTTATTCGCGTTTAATTTGCTTCTTGAAACTGGGTACAACCGTACAAGAAATAAGGAATATCTCGAGCTGTACTAATATCAAAAAAAGAAAAATGAAACTAGAAAAAATTAGACAATTTTGTCTTGAACAAAAAAATGACACTAGGAAAAATGATGCAAGTTAGGGTACAAAAACAACGGGTATTCTAAGTAACCCTACTTAACTAATAAATAAGACCCATATGTCTTGAAAAAAGAGAGGGAACCTTCCCATAATTGAAGTAGAGTTAAAATGTCTTATAGTTTTCATGTTCATATTCTTATTTCTGTTTTTAAAATTTAAGCAGGTGATTGGAATTATTCAACATGATTACCATATTAAATGTGCTCCTTGGAGTTGGAGACCAAGTTTTGATTTTTTTAGATAGATACAAAATTACTGTTTTAGAACCATAAAAAATGTGATTTTGTACCTATCTAATAAATAGTAAAAAAATTCAAAAAAAAAATATAAATTTGATTTTCAAGCACATTTAATATGGAGATCATATTGAGAGAGCGGGACATGAGTGGGCATGAGTGGGACATTTATCCAGACCTCCATATGATCGAATTCGTATCCTCAGCATTAACTCAAATTTTGAGTTAAGATCTGAACCGTCCTATTGAGATCCGCACTAATATTAAAGTGCACGTGCGTTATAGGAGTGGACAGGATTGGTCCGAATTCGGATCGTACGGTTCATAAATTAACTCAAACGGTGCGTTAATGCAGAGGATACGTATTCCATATGATCTCCACATTTAATAATGTGATCTCCATATTGAAAATAATGTGGGACACATGAGTGGGCACAATATTAATGGAGCATTTCAACCCTACTTGTGATTAAATATAGTTTTAGAATATTAAACATGCTTAATTTGATTTTTTTTGTGTATTTGATATAATAAAATTGTATTGGATATATATGTGGGTTATTATAATTTAGAACGATAAATATGTTATTATAGATTTTAGAAGGACATTACATTTTTTATATTTTTTTTAAGGGTATACCTAAAAGTCCCCCCTAAAAAGATAAAATAAAATCAGTAGCAATATAAAGGTGATAATAATATTATAATTTGTATTATATTAAATTTATAATACTCTTAATATTTTTTAATTTTTTAAATAATTAATTATAAAAAAATAATCAAGGAATATAAAGAAAAGAAAATTAATGAAATTTTTGTAATAGAAAATTAAAGCTTTCAAAAGATCTCTTAGAAATTTTCTAATTTTTATTATTTATCTTTCACTCTATTTACCCATATTTGCTTAGTCTTTAATGATTTTCTCTTAAAAAATCTCTCCTTTCATCTTATTACTTGCCAAAAAAAATTGAAATACCTAAACGCCCCAACCAATTCTCATGTCTCGGCCCCTATAGGGAAAATGAGCTGAATAATACTTAAGCCCCCTTTTACGGCCCAGCCTATGCCCAAAGCCCACTTTGTAGTGTCTACGAAACTACGAAGCTTCCCACGCCTCCGAAGGGAATTCGGATCCAGTGAAGTAACCCAACCTTTGGGTTTTCGATCGAGACCGTCCGATTCGAACCCGCGAAAATCCATCCCTGAAGTGAGCGCACACATCCCGACAACGAATTCGTATTCCGAGATAATCTCGAGCGACGAATTCGAATCGGACGGTCTCGATCCAGAACCCAAAGATTGGGTTACTTTAGGGGATCCGGACCTTGGAACTTGGACAACATTCTTCTTCGCTCTTTCAGTCTTTCTGCTAGAGTCAACCCCTATTTGAATCACTTTTTTGTTGTTCAAAAAGAAAAAAAGAGAGTAAAAACTCACTACTTTGTTCTACTTTGGTCGGACCATACCTTCACTTCTTAACTATTTCAAAACCCCAATCGAAGAGAAATCTCGTCTGAGACTTAGTTTCTAGAAGAATCGACTCTACGCCAGCGATGACTGGGTCTGGTTTCCTCTTTTCCCCTTTCTCACGCTTGTTTCGTTTATCTGGTTAAGTAATCGCAGAAATTATGGTTAATTTTTATCGGATAAAAGTAGGTCGTGGTAGTAGCAGTATGACTTGATTGATTGCTGTTAGTTGATTTTGATTTATGAGAGCTTATCATTGGTCTTTGATACCACTGCTGCTTTCTTGCTTCAGAAGTAATTAAACACTGTTCATTGTCTATTTTTCCACCTATCCGTTAATCTCTAAGATGCTGATATCATGGTACTTTATTAAATAAAATTAATTGTTCTCTTTTCAGGGAACTACTTATCTGTAAAACTTTGGTGTTTTTCGTTAATTGCTACTTAATTTTTTGCTTAATATTACCCAGATACCCAAAATTGATAGAACAGAATTGGAGCTCATTGGGGGGACACTGTTAACGACAATGTCAGATTGAACTTGGATTTTTTTTTTTCCTTTTTGATAATTAAAAGCTGCAACCTAGTTTTCCTTGGTATATGATTCTGGGTCTCCTGGTTGGAGACTATGCCAGGTGGCCTGGGCTGTGCTTGTACTTGTATATTTAATATGAAATTTTAATTAACATTTCATGCTTTTCTTGTTGTTATAGGCCTTCATGGCTTGTTGACAGCAGAAGAATTGCAACTAAGATAAAGAATGCCTCTGAACAGACAGATCCAACTATAGCCAAATGGCCAAGCAACCCAACTAAATCTTGCCCAAATTGCAACCATGTTATAGACAATAGTGATGTAAGATTTTGCATCTTTGGTGAACTCTATGAATTTAGTGATGTAACAGCAACAAAAAAAGGAGCTTTTTTCAGAATTTCTTCTGTCTAGTTCTCGAAGATCTAGGTCGATAGTTAATAATATAAATAATGATAAGAATGACCTTAATCTTTGGTTTGAAGGTTGTACATGAGTGGCCTGGCTTGCCGAAAGGTGTGAAATTTGATCCTTCAGATCAAGAGCTGCTCTGGCATTTACTCGCTAAGGCTGGAAGAAGCAATACAAAGCCTCATCCTTTTATTGATGAGTTCATACCAACTGTTGAGCAAGATGAGGGGATATGTTACACTCATCCTAAGCGACTACCAGGTTTGTGTGTGTGCATGCAGAGAGAGAGAGAGAGAAGCTTGTTTCTAATCTTTGTATTGTATTGCTTTTGTTATTGCTTTTCCTAGGAGAGACAAAGTTGCAGTTTCAGGTTTGGTATGAAAAAGCATTATTGTTGCCACTAACATGAGCGGTTGGCCTTTCAATAAAATAACCTAAATGAACACCCACAAAAATAAGAAGAGAAAAAGAAAAAATTTGGTACAGAAATGGATGGTATAAGCTCTTATCAGCATTGTTCATAGTTATACCAGGTCTGCACCCAAAACCAAAATGATTTCCCTCCATTCTTTCAATAAAAAATGGCCAAATGAACACAGTAAAAGAGAGAGAACCTGGTGCTATACATGGTCTGTATCAGGCTATACCAATGGCATACATATCATAGCCAATCCCCTATATTGTAGTCCATCTGAAACCCCAATACGTCATTCAGGTGCTATTCTATACTTACAAGTTTCACTCTTCAGCTTTTAAACGCTTACTTTGTTCTAAAAGGGGTAAAGCAGGATGGAAGCGTCTCCCACTTCTTCCACAGAACCTTCAAAGCATACAGCACTGGCACTAGAAAGAGACGAAAGATAAACACTGATGATTCAGGTGATGTGCGCTGGCACAAGACTGGCAAGACGAAGCCTGTTTCGATCGATGGTAAACACATTGGCTGCAAGAAGATAATGGTGCTGTACATGAGTACGTCCAAGGGGGGGAAGCCAGAAAAGACGAACTGGGTCATGCACCAGTACCACCTCGGTACTGATGAGGATGAGAAGGATGGTGAATACGTCATATCAAAATTGTTTTATCAGCAGCAGGCACAGAAAACAGGTGAGAAGATTGTACAAGATGTGGTTGGGGCTGATGTGGTGGATGAGGTAGGAATGGATTTGGACTTGGATATGGTTGACGTGCCCAAGTTGTACCACACTGATCAGACAGGACATGAGAAGACTGTTCAAGAGCCAGAGTTAGCTTCCGAGCCGGTGAGCATTGTCTTAACTTTGTACTGGAATGTTTTCTGCATTTTGGATTTCATAACCATAATGTTTTGGACTTTTACCATTTGGTCCAATTCAAGTTAGTGCTGTACCTATCACATCTAGTTTGGTACTGTTAAGTTAGTGTGGTACCTATCAGATAGTAAGGTTCCTTACTTTTTGGTGTTATTGAAGTTTAGAATATTAAATAGTTCTAAGGGTTAGTTGAAATTTAACCAGGAACTCTGATTTACCAGTACTAGTATAAAGGTTATTGGACAGGTCATAACTAAATTATATAATTAGTGAATAAATTCAACTTCGTGACAGGTTTGCTTCAAAATAACCCTTTGTCATTTAAAGACTCAAAATTATTGTACTAATGTTTACCATCCAGATTGTGCTACAAGAACAGGTGGATGATATCCCTGAAATACAGAAAGGGGAAGATCCTATAGAGCATGATGAGTACGAAAAACCTGATAACGAGATCTCGCAGCCGATGGAAGAGTCGAAAGGATGGAATTGTGAGGGTCAATTCTCTGAAGAACTCATGGATTCTCAGCAGTTGGCAGCGAATATTTCAGTGCTAAACGAGTTTCTCCTTAGCCAGAGCCAAAGTGAGAGCCAGATGGAAACTGGATGTGGAGAAGAACAGCAAAAGAGGAGTCTGGTACCGTGTGGTGGTGGCACTTTGTCACATTATGTCGATAGGCCCGAAGAATTGAAGAAGGATTTGGAAGACTGCATCAAAGTGGCCACCTTGGAGAACTTGAATTATGACACCGACAAGGCTAATGAGTTTCGGTTGAGCCAGCTTGACTGCTATAAGGTATGAACTACTCAAATGTGCCAGATTTTCAATGCCACTTTATACCTCTATTCCTCTATATTTTGGCCTGCATCTGCTCATTCTCGAAATAATATCGTATGGTATAAATTACAGCATAAGATATTATTTTTAGGGATGTTTTTTTTTGAGAAAACAATAGGGGTCTAGCCCCCATTTCATTAACCTTAATTGGTTACAAGTTTTTGAGTTTCTGAGTAGAAACCCTGGATATTTTTAGGGATGTTTTAAGTCCTAAACTGTGACATAACACTGGAACTACTAATCATTGGACATTGGAGAAAACCAAAGGAAACACGCCCGGGGATTTATCTGTAGAAAGTGATATCCAAATGCTACTTATCTGAGGATTTATCTGACTGATATGGTGTTGGAAACTGGAATAATAATTATTATTATTATTTTTTTTTTTACATATCCTTTTTTATTTGAATCATTTGTCAGTCCCCTTATTCTCCATTTTCTTGATTTGTTGATATAGGATAATGATTCACAGGATAGCTTCTTGACATCCTTGGCCGGAGCGGAATGAGCATTGTCAACGGGGGCGGAACTAGAAATTTTTATAAAAGGGGCTGAAAATTAATATGTACAATGTGGTAAGTGGGATTTGAACTCAAGACCTTTAAACTACAAAATAAAATTTTCAAATCATAAGAGTGGCTTAGCCACCTTTCCAATGCATTGAGATCCGCCCTAATTGTCAAGCTGCTTTATGGTAGTGGCTCATTTTTGAAAACAAAATCTGCAATGGTATATGTACGCCATGATGTCAAGGCGCTATATCTATTTTGTCAAACATGTTGGGTGAACGTGGTATTTTGTACCACATTTTGTTGTAACGCTAAGTTATGTGACAAATATTATCTTTATAATGACAAAACATGTTTTTGGATGTGCTTCTGCCTTCTGCTATTACTGAGTACGCTTTTATGTCTTTGATGAGAAATAATTGACGAAGGTGAAGTGTTTGCCTTCTCTTTTGAGCCGTGTTGAACTACTTGATGAAACGTATAAAACTGGAGAAATGGAACTGTGACCGCCTGATGAGATAATCTGATGACTGAGATTAAAAGCGATCCCTTATTTTTCTCTGCATTTGTTGCGGTGCGTATGACAGTGTGGTAACGGATCATTAAAAAATGAAATAGATTGAAACTTAAGCCATACAAGCCCTGAAGACCACAACAGTCTATAAGTACCTGTTCGGCGCAAAAAGGGGAATGGGTGTGGACATAGGAATTGAACTAAATTTTACTGTATGTGTGGGGAAAAACAAAATTCAATCAGAGTGAATTTTTTTTTCTCACGGATACAGTAACGTGCCAAACAGGCCCTAAACCCGCTATATTCACAAAATATCAAAGTGGTATGGTTTGACCGTGACGCTCTCACAATCAAATATATGTTGGCGTTGTTATTTAGGCATATCAGTTCAAATACATATAGTTTGGACCGAGTTTGCTTTTTTTTGAATTATTTTTATTTTTTTCGAATTTTGATTTGTAATTTGAGTTAAATTTTAAATTAATTTTTTTTTTAATTCTGATTTATTAATTAAAATTAGAAGTTAGAGTATTAAAAATAATAAGTCGGTGTATTATTTTTTATCTAATATCTAATTAATTAATGAATTTGAATCCGATTCGCTATTCCCTCCTCCCTCCTACGAAAATTCTAAATTCATCCCTGCACAAACAGATAATTTTCAATCCATTTGCGTCCCTAATTATACACAATATTCGTAAGTGCAGTATCGGCTTTTGATCTTGTACAAAATGACTAAAAGAAATTATACTCGGGATTCGGGAAACACATTTCAAGAATACAATTAACAATTCACATTAGTCATTCGAATTTTGAGTTTTGAAATATTAACAAAAACTCTTACGGTTTCTTATTTACCTCTCAAATCTTTAATTTATTTTATTTACCTCTCAACTTGTTAAATTGTTTCTTATTTGCCGTTTCTGTAATTAACCTTTCACTTAAATTATGAAAACTCCTTAATTTATCTATGCTTTGAAAAGAAAGACAAATTTGCCCTTTGTTCTTTCTTTTGAAGCACAAAATGAATACCAGCCAAAAGACAAGCATTTCTTCTGTGTTTTTGCAATGAAGATATGCACCAAATCTTTAACTTGGTCCTAGTATCTTTTGTGGCTTCGCAGAGTTAGTTAATCTCAGTGTTTAGGAGTCGTGGGATAGACTCACTTTTAGGATAAAGTTCTCCATTTTTGAGTTTGTCTTCTCATATCAGCTTTATCTCTTCTATAGTCCCTACGCAACTATCAAAGCTGAGCATATATGGGAGAAATTTGATTGCATAGGGGTGCTCGCTGGGCCTATGAATCTGGCTAATATGCTACGCGTAATACAGAGGATCTCTGTGCTACGGCTTAATATTTGAGTTTTCAAAATTCTAACGGTTGATCCGAACCGTTCAACATGATCTTCATATGAATATGTACTTGCAAACCAAATTTTACATTTTTTAGAATTTTTTTTACTATTTTTTTAGATAGGTAGAATATTACTTGATCTGAAAATTCTGTATCATTCAGATTGAGTGTTTTTCTACCTATCTAAAAAAATAATAAAAAAATTCTAAAAATGTAAAATTTGATTTGCAAGTACATATTCATATGGAGATTATGTTGAACGGTTTTGATCGACCATTAGAATTTTGAAAACTCAAATATTGAGCCGTAGCACCGTAGCCAACTCCTATATATATATAATTTTAGTTTTAGTTTTTTATGTGGATAAAGCACTTAAAACATATATGCTTACCTTGAACCTGTTTTAATTTATTAAGAATTAGCGGCACCATTTGAAAACCAAACCAGTAATGGTGCTGGTGATAGACCGCAATATTTTTTTGTTTTTAATCTTAATTGAATTTGCAAGAGAATCTAGTTAGAGATGATTTGGCAATAAAGGCACATCAAATACCTAAATTTTGAGTTCACATCGCTCCGCTCGTTGCTCCTGATATCTCTAATTTGACAAGTCATAGAGCACAACAAAGGTGTTCTTTCTTTCCATTGCATTACATGAGAGTTATGTTGTATCCAATTTTGTACCCTCTTTTTCCTCTTTATTATTTTTTTTTTTTTCCGTTCTCTTCTCTAGACATGATAATTCTAAGCATTTGCAATCTTCTTTGCCTTTTGGCTGATATCTTTTGCTAGTTGCTACAGTTTGTTCTCCGACAGTTAGGTGCTTGCTCTTGCTTCTCATGATTGTTTTCCAAAATTTGACTTTTTAAAATCCTAACGGTCGATCCAAACCGTTTAACATGATTATAAAATAAATATGTACTTGCAAACCAAATTTTACATTTTTTCGAATTTTTTTACTATTTTTTCGAAAATCCCTTGATCTGAACATTCTGGACCATCCAAAAACAGCCTATCTAAAAAGGTAGTAAAAAAGTTCGAAAAAATGTAAAATTTGGTCTGCAAGTACATATTCATTTTATAATCATGTTGAACGGTTCGGATCGACCGTTAGGATTTTGAAAAGTCAAATTTTGAGCCGTAGCACGGACCCCATCCGTGCTATGCATAGCACCGTAGCCTCACTCTTTATTTTGTGCTTCAAGAGAAAGAACAAAGGGCAATTTTGTCGTTTTTTTTCAAAGCATAGATAAATTAAGGAGTTTTCATAATTTAATTTGAGAGGAAAGACAAATAAGAAATAAGTAAACAAGTTGAGAGGTAAATAAGATAAATTAAAGACTTGGGGGTAAATAAAAAATTGTAAGAGTTTTGAAGGATATAAGAAAATTATCTCTAAAAAGAAAGATGTGAAAAGTTGCCTCACCAAAAAATTGTGACACCAGCTCTTATTAACAAAATAGTTTAAAATAACTAAGACAATTAGTAAGCAATTGTGTGTGTAAAAGGAATATTGTCCTCAAAGATCGGGGGACAGACACACATGAGCTAAACTGGGTTCAATTAATCTCTCTTTCTAAAAAAACCAATATATCTAGAGGAGGGATCAAGTTACAACAAAGTTACAATAATTATTTTTTTCATTTTTAAAGTCCAAATCGTCGATCAAAACCGTTCAACGTGATTATCTAAATAAAATGTGCTTGCAGATCAAATTTTACATGTTTTTGAATTTTTTTACTATTTATTAAGATGGGTACAAAATTCAATGGTCCGAATATGTCTAAAAAATGTAAAATTTGATCTGCAAGCGCATTTTATTATGGAGATCATGTTGAACGGTTTGGATCGACGATTTGGACTTTGAAAATGAAAAAAATAGTTGTTGTAACTTTGTTGTAACTCAAATTTGTTGTAACTTGATCCCTCCTCATATATCTATTCTATTTTGTGGTAGTGAGAGAAAGTTACACTTTCAAATTATGAAAATCAAACACATATATATAAAAATTTCATACAATATAAAAGCCAATTTTATATGAGGTTGGCTAATATCAAAACGTTTGTTCCTAGAATGTGGAACAAAAGTTTCGGTTTTTACATTTTTAAAGTCTAAACAGTTAATCCAAACTATTCAACATGCAATCTATAATAAAATGTGCTTGGATACCAAATTTTACATTTTTTTAGAAATTTTTAGTTTTAAATCGTTGTTTTCAATGATCTAGAATTTTTTTACAGTTTATTAAATTAGTGATTTTAAAACTAATTTAATAAATAGTAAAAAGTTTCAAAAAATCTAAAATTTGGTCTTCAAGCACATTTTAATATAGATATCACATTTAACGGTTTGGATTGACCGTTTGAATTTTGAAAATCGAAAAACCAATTGGTTGCACCACGGCTCTGGAACAAACGTTTTGATATTAATCAACCTCATTTTATATTATCTATAACATTTTACTCTAAAATTATATAAAAAAATCATGTATAAATCCAAAGGATCAATAAATCTCATTCACTCAATATAGATCCGCCAGTGATATCATACATTGTTGCTCTACATTTGATCCGAACCCAACCCTGAACCAATATTCTCAGTAGTCCACAGTGGGATCCACTACTTTACGGGTTGAGATTTACTCTCAGCCGTTTTGAGTTTCGAACTAGCGCAGAGTAGTATTATTTGTGCTTTAATATTCGTGTGCAAAGTTAAAAGAACGGTCCAGATCTACTAATTAGAAATTATTCTAAAAGATTCTCTTGTGCTGTACTCTACAGGATACAAATTAAACCAACCCCAACCCCCCTCCCCCAAAAAAAACATGTGTTTATAAACTTTTTATAGCTGACATAATATTTTCTATAAAATATTGTAAATCTTTACATCCTTTTAGAATTAAGTGCCGGCTGCGCGCCGCTGTCAACGACTACATATATCACGTTTATTAATTCTTGTATGATTTAGCAAACACTATTTACGTTTCAGTAACGGATTTGGTCAGCGAAGGCATTGTTTTCAGTTAGTAACTTTTTTATCTATTTACGAACACTTGAGAGTAGGTCCCTACTTGGTTCGATGGGTTTAATCACCGTCGATTTGCTTTAAGATTCGTGAGGAATGCTTTAAACTTCGTGCGTGTATGTTTCAATTTTCGTGCACATAAATCTTAAATTAGATCGGACGGTCATCATGCTCGTTAAACCTAAAAGTAGGTCCGATGCCCGATGGGCATCGGACCTACTCCGTTCTCATTTACGAAAGTGTCTTTTTTCTTTTTTTTTGGGAGATTTGAACAGGAATCCATATCCTATCCTCTGAGGTTACATAATATTTCTGTTTGGAGATCTAATACAAAACTCAGTCCATATTGTCTCAGCTCTATCAATTAATTTTCAATTTTTTTAAAAGTTGGCAGCAATTACTGTCAACAAATATATTAATAAACAAAAAATATTTACAAGAGTTTATTATCTCATAAGAGAATTAGTTCCATCACAAGATAAATAGAAATGACTAGAACTTAAAAGATGCACTAGTGATTTAGTTTTAACACTGATAACATGGAATATTCGAGGCATATAATAGATTATTATTAGCTAAAATGAATTATTTACTTTCTTTCAATGAATTCAATGTAAATTAGCAATTAATTTTCAAGTAATGTCAAATCATTTTTATCTCTGTATTTCATTCACAATATTAGTTTGCGAGACTCATTTAATATCTAATATTGTTTTTATTTTCTCACGTTCCAATAGACAATTGCAAATCATTTCCAAATGCTATGTGATGTCATTGATGACGTTTTTTTATGATATATCAGCAAATTTGTTACATAAGTAAAATTGAGAAATTAATAATTGTTTTATATTTTACCATAATGAGTGTTGTAATTGTCAAGTTATACATTATAATTAGTATTAAATTGAGATACATATGGTCTTGACAACTTGCCACCTAGTTAGCAGTGATTTATGCAAGAGTTGTGTACCTGAAAACGACGCTTTTCCTCTTTTCCATAGTTAATCATTTGTTGCCTTGAGCCTTGATAAATGAGGGATCAAGATAATAGAAGTTTAAATTAAGGAAATGCTATTTAATGCTTTCAAGACATCCGTACTAAATTTGTATTGACAAGTAATTTTATCTATTCTAGATCTCTTACTTGCACAAAATTCACAAGTAATTTTATCTATTCTCTTACCTACACAAAATTTAGGGTGCTCCAGAAACAAGTCTTGTAAAATGGAAAGAAAACAGAAAAAAAAAAAAAAGTTCACCTCCTCTACACTCCAATTTAAGATAAACAAATTGGTCACTTTTGTATATGTGGTTCAAGTAAACAGCTTCGTTCTCTAGTCAAAATATGTTTCCTTTTCCTTCCCTTTGTTCTCCCCATCTTGAGCACACCCATAGAGTGTGCTCCACAAATTTAAAGAGAAGGAAAGAGAAGAAAGAGAATAGGAGTAAGGAGAAGAGTTATCCTCTGCGGAGTTCTATAAAACTCCGCAGGTGCGGAGCAAATGAACGGACCAGATTAACTCTCAGCCGCTTTGTGATCGGGTTAACGGAGGGGGCAGTATTATTGTGCTTTTAGATTCGTGCAAAGTTAAAACTAACGGACCACTAACGGACCAGATTAAAAGAACCGCAGTCTGCGGAGCTTTTAAGCTCCGCAGAGGATAATATTCCCTACCCGATCGCCCCTCCTCTTTCCTCCTCTCTCCTCTTCTAGAGCACATTCTTAAAAAAATCGGTAAAATCTGACAAATTAGCTAATATTTGTTGCCATCTACAACACTTTTATTTGCTTTAAAATATTTATACAAGGACAATTTAAGTACTTCATATTTCTGTTGATGCAATATTGTCTTCTTGCTATTTTATTGTTTTACAAAACTTAAAAGATAAATTCAGCATATTGTATTTGTATCCCTACAATTCACAAAACATATACTAAAAAAAGTTTGACTATATGCACATATCATACGTCACTTAAATAACCTAAACAAATAAGCCAATCACATGGTAAAGCACTGTATTATTCGATAAAGGACCCCACGCCGTCACGATCAGATATATTACCAGGGAGAAAAGGGGAAGCTAATGGATTCCACTTCTTTACCTCTCTTTCTCCTCTTTTCATCCCAACATCTCTCTCCAACTTCCACACGGCACCTCGCCTCGGCATATGGCCTTCTTCCCACCAGATCAGACAATCGATCTCTCAGCTTGAACAAACAGCCTCAAAACCTAGGAGATTAGAGAGCGAGAGAAAGGAGGCGAAAAATTGAAATTATGGGGTTTTCATGGGATTTTTCCGGGACTACTCTTATCAAGCGGCTGTGCAAATCCTTGCTGAAGAAAAAATTGGGGGACTTGTTGCTTGGCGATATCGATCTCGATCAGCTCGATGTGCAGCTTACTAAGGGCACGCTTCACCTCTCCGACCTCGCTATCAATGCGGATTTTATTAACGAAAAGGCATGTATCTTGATTTCTCTCCCTCTCTCTCTCTCTCCTCTTTTTAGTAATTTTACTCGGGGGCATTGATCTGTGTGCGTGATATTTGTGGCAGGAGTATCAATTGACCACAAAATTTGGCAATGTTTAGGGTTTTGTGTTTATGATGAATATTTATTAGAGATTGCAGTGCTTCAGGTGGCTATGTTAGACCTATGATAGACCTATACATGTAAAACCCAATATGGCTTAATTAAACTTCAATTATGTAATTAAAACACGAGATATGTCTGGTATATTAAAACAGGCAAATCTTGCAGTATGTGGTCTGGAATACATCCTGTTTATTTGGTACAGTATGAAACCATACCATCTCTTTATTTTTTTGCAGTTGGTCGGTTCAACAGTGATGCTAAAGGAAGGATCAATGAAATCCCTCTCCATCAAAATACCTTTAAAGCTGAAAAGTTGTGAGATTGAAATTGAAGAATTAGAGCTTATAATTGCACCATACATCACAACCGACATTCCCATATCAAGTTCCGACTGTTCAACTTCTTCAAGTAACACTCAAACTCAACAAGCAATAGATCCCCAAAAAGCTGACCTTGGATATACCTCTCTTAACAGTGTCACCTCTCGGGACGTCGATGAAGGGGTCAAGAGAATTGCAAATGCTGTAAAATGGTTTTTAACCAGTTTTCACATCAGG
Source organism: Carex parvula (assembly GCA_025461045.1). Lineage (NCBI taxonomy): Eukaryota > Viridiplantae > Streptophyta > Magnoliopsida > Poales > Cyperaceae > Carex > Carex parvula. The sequence goes on along the minus strand of JAJGRW010003041.1, from coordinate 22,515 downwards.
ATAAAAAACATTTACATTGTGTTCGACCCATCAACAAGCCCTGATGTGAGAAATTCAGCATCCAATCGGTCTCTTGTTCTACGAATTAAAGAGACTGAGTTTGGCACATGCCTTTCTGAGGATGCATCAGTGAAATTAAACAATTTCATGAATTTCAAAGAGGCGGCCTTGGAGTTCCTTCAAATGGACGAATTAGAGAAAAACAATAGATCAATTGGAGATATTACTACTCCTGTTTTGAAAGGGCCGATTGGTGGGTTTTCTGGGACTCTGAACTTAAGCATTCCATGGAAAAATGGGTCGCTGAGTCTCCAAAAGTTGGATGCTGATGTCTCAGTTCATGCCTTGGAATTAAATGTGCGACCTAGTACCGTCGATTGGGCCTTAGGTATCTGGCAATCTTTGCAAAATAATTTGGTCTCTTCAAGGAATAATGTGCATAAGGGAATGGATTTATCTTCATCTAGTCCTAGATTAAATATGAGTTTGGTTGGAAATATTAGCAAGGTTGAGGTTCAGACACCGAAGGTGCAAGAGAAGATGCAAGATAATTTTCTTACGGGAACTCATTTTATCCAAAATTGGGTGCCAAAATTGGCTGACAAGGATGAACAAGGTGCAGTCGATTCCGACTACGATGACGATGCAAGGTTAGAATCTTTTGGAGGATTCTCTTGATAAGTTCCTGTTGTTGTCATTTATGTTCCTACATAGTTTGCTTTTCTAAAACTTTCTGCCATGAATACCTGTCCCTCATGGTTCGTAATTGTGATGAATACAATTTCAACCTGTTCTTCCAAAATATTGGCCAGGAGATACTTGTACCTGTTTTGGCTTTTAAAGTAAGGATTTCCCAATTTGGTCATGTTCTACCAAAATATGAGCCAGGATATACTACTATCTGGTTTGACTTTAATATATGTGTTCCCTAATTTGGTCAATTGGGCCCGAATTTAGGTCAGTTAATCTTAACTCCTGATTCAGAAATTAAGCCTCAACCAGGCCGTAATTGTGCAGCGCATCCCAAAACAATCCATTTTAGTCTCAAACTCTCAACTTAAAAGCTGTTCAATTAAGAAGTGCCAATGAAGAAAAGCAAAATCTGGTTTAATAATTGGTCAAATCAGTGGGTACCAGAATGGGAGAATCAGGAAAGCTTGCTGGCAATTGCTTCTGTTGGCTGATAACAAAGTTTTAAATTGAGGGGCCTTGTTGTAAAAGGTCTTTAATCTGTTGTCAGCTTTAGTCTGTTGGTTCTAGAGTTTCATGGGCTAATAAGTGCATGATGGAATGAGACTGAAACCGGTACTCTTCCTCTTTCTCTCTCTAGCTAGTTGGCTGAGAAATGTATACTGAGGAAGAGTTGGTTAGGTCAGTGAATGTTGCTGATACTTTGATTTTTTGGTATGCATATGAAAGGGTCTAGGTGACAGTCTATATCTGATACTGGGATAATTCTATGATTGCAAACATTTATGGGTGTTTAAAACAAAATTGAAAACAGGTGGCACCTTGTGCCACCTTTTTTTTCCAAAAAGAAAAAGTGGTCAAATCAGTGCATCTGCTGTACCAGAGAATCATAACTGTTATGTCCAATAGAACCTAACTGAAACAGGGATATTATCCTTGATTTAAATATGGTTTTGCATGTGTATTATTATTTGAGTTTAATATAGGAAATCAAAGTGATATATTGGTTCCTCTCTGCAGCATCGATCAGTTTTTTGAGTGCTTTGAGGGCATGAGGAGCTCACAAATGGTGACAGGGAATAGCGGCATATGGAACTGGACATGTTCTGTCTTCAATGCCATAACTTATGCAAACACCCTTGCCTCTGGAGTTAACCATCTTCCTGCAGGTTCGTCTTTTCCTTATTATACATTTGTCTTATGCTTTTGTTCTGGCAGTTCATATGTTGATACAGAAAAAAGTTATGAGCATGCTTTTTTGCAATGTATATGCAGAGCAACTCACTGAGAAAACACTGCATGCTTCAACTTCTGAGATATGCGTCATAATTTACTTTGATGAACAAAGACCTCTTACTACTGAGGGGAGGGAATCTGAGTTCTACATGAGCTGCTTTTCATCCGTGCATCCTGGCCAATCCTCAACTACCGAAAGAGATATTAACAACATAAAATTGCAACATTTGGAAGCCCGGTTCCAGGAGATTTCTGTTGATGTTGAGGTACACATTGAAATTTTTAGTTCTACCTTTCTATTTTGGACCTTCACCTTTAGGGATTTACCATGATGGACGTTAATTAACTTCAGTTAGATCTGGTGCTATCAGAATAGGGAACTAGAATGATTTTCCCTTTTGGGGTATCATCTTTCTTTCTTAATGCTAAATGTTTGTTTAATAGATTGGGAATAAATTAGAGGCCAATATTATGTTACATTGAAGCTCGATTAAGGTGCACTTACACAATAAGACCTAATTTGCATGAATTTGGTTACTTGATGATCAATTGCTTTATTTGATGTTTGTTTTTTTGCTTAGTTGCTAAAATTCTGAGTTATGTTAACAGACTTATCCTCATGATCTGAAGTTGAAAGCCTCAATTGGGCAAATAAGTGTTGATGAATTTTATGACGGTCATTGCAATGAGCAGATCCTCTTAACTCCCCATTTGAAGAGAGATATACAAGCCTTTCTACCACCATTTTCATTCGAGGAACCTGATGCTGTCAGATGTGGTACAAATACCCAAATTGGCCTTGTTAGGGTTTCTCTGTTGAAATCTTTTGGTAAATGCAACTGCATGTATGCAACCAGTTCCACAGGTTCAAATAGTAATTCAACTACTGCATCTCTTGTCATGTCTCTGCCTCCTTTCACCTTCTGGGTTCATTTCCATTTGGTACACATGCTCATAAAATTCATGAACCGAGTTGAAAGTTCTCTTAAGAAAAGCCCAAGAAGCACTAAAATGCAAGTTGCTAAATCTTCAGTTAAAAGTGAGCCTCCAAGATCAAGTTTCAAGGGTAGATTAGTACTTCAACCATTGAGGATATTTCTATGCTTCCCATCAGAGTTCAATCGGGACTTCAGTCACCCATCTGCATTTGACAAGGTTGTTGTGTTCGACCATCTTTTATCTCTGAATCCGAAGGAACTCGAAATAGAGATGTCGGGTGAGTGTCAAACTGCTTCTTCCTCAAGTTCAGTCCATTTAGATGTGCAAAACCTGGATGCTTATCTAATAGAGCCTTGTAACCAAATTTTCTCTGCAACTAAGATAATCTCAACCAGCAATTCTACTGTTGAACATGGATTCGGAATAAATTTCAGCTGGCAAACGGGCCGTGTGATGGATACTAGGATTTTATCTCGGGCATGGAATCTGGCGACATTGCACAATCAAAGGAGTATGAAAAAGCGTGCCGGTAAAGGATCCAGTTTTTCCTCATCAACTAGCTTGGGAGATTTACATGATATGTGCTCGAATATTCGGCAGGAGCTTATTTTAAGTGCACAGTTCTTATTACATGTGAAACTAAGCCGTGTTTTGATTGATCTTTCCAAGAAACATTATGAACTGCTGGTTTCACTCATAGATCAAGCTGTTGGAGGATTGTCAAATAATGCGGTTAACACTAGTGAGGGAGAAGTCCAGGAAAGAAATGAGTTGATTTCAAATGACAATTCTTCTCTTCAGACTTCTGTCTTTTTAGAATGTGGGACTTTAGATATTTGTGCCCAGCTCGATGAAGTAATGGTGGTAAGCCATTTGTTACAGAGAGAACTGAAGGGCTCCTGGAAGGGCCTGAAATTATGTATCAAGGATTTTGAAGTGCTTTCTTTTTCAAATCTCGGTGGGGTGAAAGATGCACGATTTATGTGGGTGAACCATGGTGAGGGGAAACTTTGGGGCTCTTTGGTAAACCAGCCCCATATTTCTGACATGGACAGTAGTAAAGACTTCCTTTTGTTGGTTTGCTCTGACTCAGCTTCTGGCCGTGGTGATAGTGTGGGTACAAATGCACTATCTTGTGGGAAAGCTGGTACCTCTTTCATAACCATATTTAATTCAAATTCTTTGGAGACCTACACTTCTGTTATAGTGTGTTGTGGAACAGTAGTTGCCCCAGGTGGCCGGTTAGATTGGATAAATGCAATTATTCTTTTCTTCAGCCTGCCTTCGCAAAATGTTGAACAGTCGAGCATGGGTGGGGCAGAAAATGGCCAGACTGTTGGCACTTCATCCTTTTACTTGGATTTGGTGGATGTGGCCGTGAGTTATGAACCCCATGTGCAGAACCCTACAGAAAATACAGAAACTTCTAGTATAGGGCCCAGTTTTTTCTTTGAACCTGATGATGAGATGGAGAGGCAGTATGTGGCCTGCCTTCTGGCTGCATCTTCTCTAAGCCTCTCAAACAATACCATGTCCAACTCCAACTCAGTTGATCACGATATCCATTTGCAAGATCTTGGGCTTCTTATTTGTGAGTCAGATGGGTCTGAAATTATTTCTCATGGCAGCAACCCAGATTACCTCAGAAAGGTTGGGTATGTCAGAGTTGCACAAAACACACTTATTTCTGCTGCTTTAAGAACAAGCGGTTCTTTTTGGAAGCTCGAGATGTCAGATTCAAGTTTTAACATAAGTGTGTGCCATGACACCTTGTTTGGCCTCATCCGGGTTGCGTCCCAGCTACAGCAGATTTACGCACCCGACATGCAGGATGCAGTGGCCCATTTGCAGTCCAGATGGAATAGCATGCAAATGAAGGAGACTGAAGGGCTCAGTCCAGGTCATTCTGGAGTTTCTGAGGGTGAAAACGAAAATTTGTCAGTCAGTCAAGAAGGATCTAGAGCTGGAGGACTTCTAGATGAGATAGTTGAGAATGCCTTTTATGCAGAAGAGAGAAATGGGCCATTTGATTACTACGCTGTAAATCTACCATATGAAGATGCAGCAGGGAGCTCTGAAGGAGAATATGTTTCTTCCTTTTCACCTGAAATTATTGACGCGTACTGTTCACCAGACTTCCCTTCCTCTTCAGCTCGAAATCGAGTTTCAGCTTCATCAAATGGGGATGCTGATCGTGGTACCGGCGGATGGTATGGTGATGGTCCCTTAAACATAGTAGAGGATCACATTTCTGAAGCAAGAAACAGTACTGAAGGAGAGAGCTCTGACCAAGGAGGCAGTTATTATTTCGACACAGTTGAAAGTGCTGAGGTCCCATGCAACTTAAAAGGGCAAGTAGTTCTTACAGAAATTGATGTGAGTTTGAAAATGTTTGCGGGAGATGACTGGTCTGACAGGTCGAAGGAAAGTCCATCATGTAGTTCACGTGTTAATCGGAGGGATGGAGATTCATGCCTGGAGCTTATGTTGTTGGGATTGGATCTGTGTTACGACATGTATCCTGTTGATGAAATTCGTGTCTCGAAGATGTGTGTCTCGGCACAGGACATGAATCTCTTTGATAGGAGCAAGAATGCCCCTTGGAAAATGGTACTGATGGACCTGTGGATCTTTATTTATTTGATGTGTTGTATCTAACTTTTACTGGTGTTGGTGCTAATGTTTTTTTTTTTTTTCATTTTGCAAAAGATATTGGGGCGGTATACTTCAAAAGATTACCCTAGAGAATCTTGCTCTAAGGCATTCAAGCTCGAACTGGAATCCATTAGACCAGAACCACCTACTCCTTTGGAGGATTACAGGTACGTAGATTATTTTATTTTGTGTAAGAGTAGTTACCGGAGCAGTGAATAGAAGTCTTGAACTGCACAGAACCTAGACCTACAAATGAGAGGAACTTTGTAGCTTTTATGATAATTATTTGCCATGCTTTGCTTTGATACTTCTATCCTGCTAAAATCAAATGATTTTTAACAGGTTGCAGCTTGAAATTTTCCCGCTGCGTCTTCATCTGGATCAAGGACAGCTCAACTTCATGGTGAACTTCTTCCGGAATGATCCAGGCAATGACCCAGACTCGTCGGGCCTGCTCCCTCATGACAGTGATCAACTTGAGGCCTCAGCAAGAGAAAGCACCAGCTCCTCTAGAAGCCAGGCTATTGTTGAAGAAGCTCTGCTTCCTTTTTTTCAGGTCATTACTAGGTTATACTTGTCCTGGCTACCATGTGATTTTTAATGGGATGTTTTGGTTTACTGTTGCTTATCTTTTGTTAGAAAAAGAAAAAAATTAAGGAAAATTCATTTAGTTAGCTGCAAACATATACTTAATTGGAAGGGAAAATAAATGAGCTGTACCACTTTGTGCTGGTATGTTTGTTACAAGAGAGAGTCTTAATCGAGAAAAAAGTAAAAACACACATAATACAGGATTCAGCCTGTATCAAAATCTCCCATGATGAGAGAAGTGGGCTGCTTTAGCAGTGATTCAGCCATTGTTGAATGTCAGTCGCAGCCTCTAACACAAGAGTTCACATATCTTTCACCTTCCCCGAGAATATATATGGCGGTTTCTTTCTCACCACAACAATGAACTACCCAAACCTTGATCTTAGTTTTATCGAGCAGCTTCCTTGTATAACTCCTGGGTGTGTGAGCACAATCATGATATTATACTGTTACGTCAAATATCTAACAGTTTGTTACTTGGTATATTTCAGAAATTTGCTATAAGACCTCTTGTAGTGAAGGTTGATTATATTCCACGCCAATTTGATCCAGTTGCACTAAGCAGAGGAAACTATGCAGAACTTCTAAACTTGGTCCTGTGGAAGGTACTTTTTGGATTATTTTACTGGTTTTAATATAAACTCAATATTTTTTTTTCCAAGATGTGTTGTTACCTGTGCCACTTATTCAATCTTTGTTAGATTCTGATGCATGCAATTTGAGTTCCTAGTTCTACCTTACATACAGGGAGTATGGAAGGTAGAACTAGGAACTCAAATTTGTTTTAAAATTTGTTCTCTAAGCAACTACTATGTTTCTTCTGTGTATTTCCTTTTGTGACGTGATCTTTTTCTGTTGTTTTTTAAGGGCATTGATTTGAAACTGAAGAGTGTTTCTGCTGTTGGTGTTTTTGGGTGGGGTAGCATATGTGAAACTGTACTTGCGGAATGGTTGGAAGACATTTCTCATAATCAGGTAGTCACAAACACTTTTGTTAAGTATTCTTTGCACAAACATAATTATTTGCCTTGTTATTATTTTATTTTTCTTTTTGGCTAAAAGTGGGAATGCCACCAATTTAATTAAGGACATCAAATCCAAGCACAAAAGGCTAACATAACCCTAACTAAATTTAAACATTCTACTGAATTGCTTGCCAAACTAACATAACAACCACCGGTACCTCTGGTGATTCTTAGTCTTATTTAAATACGCCATACTGCATCCGAACTTCTTGTTCTTCATAATTGAATATACAGCCTACAAAGGGTCTGCATCCTTTGCAGTGCTGGATTACATCCAGCACACCCTCTCCTTATGTAATCTTAGGGGGGCGGGCATAGGCAGGGGTTGAGGGTGGAGGGGATGGTGTTTGATGGCAGGAATCTTGATGAAATGTGAACTTTGTTGAAATGCAATCCGTTCGATTTTAGAACTTCTCCAGCTGTGTCAAGGATACAAATTCCCCAGCAAGACCTTTTGATTTAAAATAATCTACATTGATTAGTTGAGTGCAAGTGCATTCATGCAAATGAAAAATTACGGAGGGTCATGTATTGAAATAGAAATATGTTTGAGAAAGTAGCAAAAGGTTGAGAATTACAGCAGCTTTGCATATTTTAGTAAGTAGTAAAAAGTTGAGAACTAAAAACAGCATTGCATGGTTTCCATGGAATACAGGTTCATAAGCTACTCAAGGGGCTGCCTCCTGTAAGATCATTATTTGCAGTGAGCTCAGGCACTTCAAAGCTTGTCTCCTTGCCTATCAAAAGCTACAGAAAGGACGGGAAGTTGCTTAAGGGAATGCAAAGAGGTAATTATTATGTTTTGAATTGTGTAATTCTACAATAAATTGCACTAATGAAAGATTACATTCCAAGCAGGCTCTGCACAGAGCAGTGCCTGTTATATATTGGTCAGGCTGGGGACTGAAATCAGCCATCCAGTACCAATAAGGGCTGGTTTTATATTATTAATAGAAAAAAATTATACATTCCCACTTACATTCAAACATGTTACTGTGGGGTGACTGACAAGAAGTTAATTGACATCATACAGGTGCTCCTTATCAGAAACCATAACTTAGACTGTGAATTAAATGCTTGATATAGGTGCTGTAGCATTTATAAGAAGTATCTCCATAGAAGCGGTTGGCCTGGGTGTACATCTGGCTGCTGGGGCCCATGAGATATTGCTAAAGACTGAATGCATCCTGACAACTGTTCCACCTATGCCCCAATCTGATGGAAGGAAAAAAACAAATGTTAGGTCGAATCAGCCTGAGGATGCACAGCAGGGAATACAACAGGTACATTATCCTGTTTTAAGCTTGTCTTTAGCAAATTTGAACGTAGGAATTAAGTAATTGACAAGTTCTTTTTATTCATGTTATGTTTTGATCCGATCTAATTAATAGTTTGTATCAATTATATCAGCAATTCAGCACTGTACTGTTGCTACAAGATAATGGACATAAGATATATCATGTGTCATAAATCATAATATTTTCTTACAACCAGGCTTATGAGAGTTTAACAGAAGGTCTAGGACGGACAGCCTCTGCATTAATTAGGACACCTCTAAAGGTGTACCAACATGGGGCCGGGGCAGGGTCTGCCTGGGCAACTGCTTTCCGCTCTGCCCCTGGTGCTGTCATAGCTCCTATATCTGCCTCTGCTGGCGCTGTGCACTATGTGCTTCTCGGACTGAGAAATAGGTACTTGATTTTTCCTCTCTTTGGTTGGTGCTGGTACAAGTTGTTACCGGTCATGATGAAATATGTTTTCCCTTTTTCATACCACCACATCCTCCTTAAAACTCACTTTGTGACAATTAGCCCTGAATTTTTTTAATTTTTTACCATTGCCCTTGCAAACTTTCAACATGTGACAATCAGGCCCCCAACTGTTCACTTAACACTGTTAATTTTACAGTGATAAAATGACTAAAATACCCTTAAACATACATAAATTTATATTAATAATTTTTTGTTTCTTAATTTTGAAGACAATGGCAAAATAGATAATTTATTTTTAGAAAACGATTAGAGACAAATATACAATTTTGTAAAACTAATTAGCTTTTGTGTTGAATATTATATGATAATTTTATTCTTTTACAAAATATTATTTTGAAAATCGATAAAATTTGGTATAGTTTATTGAATTTTAAAATAAAACTCGAGAAAATTTAAATGAAAATTTCCACTTTTAAATTAAAATGTAGAGTTTCCAAATTAATAAAAGAACTTCAATAAATACTAGATTGCTGGGGTATTTTCATCCTTTTTAGGTAATGGGATATCTGTTTCTAGAATTGGTGAAACGAAAATAATTGGCACAAACTTAATCAGGAAAACTGTAAAATGTCCCACAATTGAACAACAGAGACTTAGAACAGGGAATCACCAAAATCATCTTGGGTGTTAATAAAAATTATCTTTACTTGCAGCCTGGATCCTGAGCACAAGAGAGAATCTAAGGATAAGTATCTTGGGCCTTCTCAGTCATAGTGGTACTGCTGTTTAATCTTAGGTAGACAATATAATTTGAATATTTTTGGTTCTTGCTCGTTCGTAGCTCTTTAGTGAATTTAGTGACATTGTTTCCTGTTATATCACTTAGCTGGGCACTGGTGCTATTGCATTCTACAAAGCCACGGCTTGTATCCTGCAGACCCGGCATTGTACAATGTAAGTCAACATTTTGTGAGCACTTAAAACTTAACTAAAGAATACTGTGCCCATGCCATACCATTAAGGTATTGTGGAAACTGAGATCCGACCAGAACTAATTGTTGCAGATCCTGTACTGATTGATAGGCAGTTGACATTAAAAACCTTGTTTCTCCTTAAAACTTGATGCCCTTTTTCCTGAAACATTGCAGGTGAATACTTACATTCAAATGGAATTCTTTGGTTTGGCGATAATAATCTATTAGCGTTTGTTGTATATTATGTAAATAACAAATGTCTTTTTTGCCTCTCCAATTTTTGTGGAGCTGTTGGCTGTAATTGGGTTGGCTACAATCTCTACTAGCCTCCCATCAATTGTGAGATTTTTGTAGCAGGCAATAGCCTAGTTTGGCCAATCTGATTCTCAATGTATGAAAACTGGGCTTGTTTTTTCCCTTTTTGTTGTAAAATATAGTGTGTGGTTGTAGTTTTATTTCTTTGTTGTCTGTTCTAGTAAAAGGAAAAAAAAAAAAAAAAGGTCTATGGGTGCAATATCATTCATTTGAGCTACCGATTGTTTCCTGTTCTAGATGCTGCTTTCATACGGTATAATGTTGAATGCTAGCTTATTTCTTGGACTTGCAACCTTAAGGTCCTGTTCGGTTGCTCAGTTCCCACTGGAAATTAATGGGATTTCATACTAATTCCCAAATAAATTCCCAAACCCGTTCGGATGTACAGAATTTTTCCAACTATTTCTATTGTTATTCCCACCACAATTCCTATATCAGTGCAAATTTGTAGGAATTAAAAACAGAGCTCAAGAGTAAATTTGTTTTTTCCCATTCTCTCTCTCTCCTCTCTTCTTCTCTCTCTAAAAATTCAAACACAAATAAAACTCAACATTCTTGTCTCTATCCTCCAGTGCTTTGCATCTGTTTGGTAAGAGGTATTATATAGGCACCCTCTCTCTTCTATAATTCAATTGTGGGACTAAAAACTAAAACTAATCCGGACACAAATGCTAAACTAAGTAATAAGAAGAAACCAAGTATTATACTCATTAAATACACCTTATTTAATTATAAAAAATAATAAAAGAATAAAAGAATAATTATTGATATGTTATAATCCAATTTAATTAATTATATGTAATAATTTTATTAATTAGAATAATTATATAATATCAAACATTTTAAAAAGAAAAATGTGATTTGTTTTCATTAAAATAATGTTTGTTCCGTTCTATTTCAGACCAAAGTGATTATGACAAAGGTTTTTTTATTTGAGATATGATTTAAGCATCATATAAGATGCAAGATCTTTTAACAATTTCATCCAACTCATTAATAAATGCAACAACTATAAAAATCTAGTTTATAAATACACGATTAGATTATATCTCCCTCATTTATTTAATTATAAAATAAATACTTATTTTTTGTGAAATAATAATTAATGAACATTATTATGTTATTATTTAATCTACCTTATTTAATTATATTATTATTATTAATAATAAATTTAATTGTATAATATCAAGCATTTTAGAAAGAAAAATAGAATTTTCCACAAATAATCCCACGGTACAACCAAACACTCATTTCACCATATTTCCATAATTCATCCCGTGCGTAATCCTATTCATGGGTTCCCACATTTTTAAAAGTGGGTTCTCATCCCCGTCAAATCCCATCCCGTGTAATCCCGTGACAATATTTTACTGTAACATGGGCTTCCTGGTCAACTAGCAGCTACTAATCCTTGGGAACGAGGTGAATCCATACGCTGATTCGATCTCCAAACTGTTATGATTCATGAATGTTAGAAAGTGTATGCCCAATATGTGAGTTGTACAATATATATAATAAATAATTGATGAGCTTCTGCTACTGACTTTTATTCATCTGCCTCATCTGAGAGGACGTGTCTTATGAATTATGATAGGTGTGAACGATGGTGGATCAAGAATTAATCTCAGCTAGGCGATACAAAAATGGACTAGTTCTTTTAGCTGTTCAAGTATCTTTCGGCTTTCTAATTTTGTTTGCACTATCAGATCATCTGCACCAATCGTGTACGCACTACGGACCCATTGAAGGTACAAAGAAACATAAGTAAAATAGAGGTGGTAACTGTTGTTAGGGGCAGAATCACCTTCGGCTCATCCATCAATAGTAACTGTAACACACCCGGTAATTTTTATAATGTTTCTAAATTTATTGTGGGCTTCTTTGCAATTTTTGAAAATGTGAAGGTTTAAAATTAATATATGAAAAAAAATTTAAAAGGGCCAATGGGGCACCCATGCCACGCGGCTTGTTTTGGCCATCCCCGTAATGCCTATAGCCTCCCTTTTCTCTCTCTTGTAAAAGAAAGAAAAATAAACAAATAAAATCGAAAATGGAAACAGAGAATGAAAGAGAGAAAAAAAAAGATAATGAAGGAAATATTGTGATAAATATATTGATATTTGATTTTATGCTGTGTCGCGTTAATTCTGAATAGTAACCGAAACTCAAACTCAAATTGGATTTTTGGATCGATCGTTATCAGGTAATCGAATTTCTCTATAATATGTGTTTTCGATTTGTATGGTTGATTGGGTATTGAATTGGTAATCAGATTATGATAGTATATTTAACTTGAATATGGGGTTAGATACTGAAATTATTTTTAATGGACTGAAATACTGAAAATTACCTGTTTCAGATATTCTAATTGGAATAGAACTGATGTTAATAAAACTTAAGACCCAATTGATATTGTCGGTTAAAGCTGCATACATAATGTGATATTTAATTGTGTGGATTAACCTATTCCTATCTAAATGGTTGTTTATTGTTATTAAGCCAATTATAGAGAAACGTGCCTAAATAGTACCAAGACTGATACCTCAAGAGGGGATGTCCCGGGGTCTGCGTGAGCTCATCTGGCATTCGCCACATATCGAGATGTCCCGGAGCCGCTGCCCTAGCGTAGTACTCCTCATGATGCGTACTCCAGTCTCTCCCAGATATGCTCTGTGGCTAGTATTGTAAGGAATACGTTATTTGCAATAAAAGCTATCAAGTAATATGAGATAATAGATAATAAAATAAGACTTGTGCAGCTTCTGAGACCTCAGCAAATTGGGATCCACGGGAATCAACGGCAACTCACCAAACTGACGGAGTACCCGATCTGGATAGTGGTGCTCCACTATCCAGAAGCATACTAGTGGACCTCTGTACCACCATCTCGCTTGCTACTCCAGATAAATCCCCGGCAACTTCTCACTCTCATAGAGCTCATCGTACGGGGTCCAATCAATCTGCTCTGCAGCTGTGAACGGATCGGTCTGATATTGATGGTACTACCGTGGCCTTGATCCTTGTAGTGGTGAGTACCGTGCCACTTCTTCGCGTATATTGCTTTCAGAACTTTTTTATTTGCAATTTGTGTGTATTTTACTGTTTTGTATGATACGTCTAATGCATGAATAGTTTGTTGAGGTGAATCAGATTGCCTCCTTTGCAGAAATTGTTAGAGATGATGCAAGTTTGACTTGGCTGCGAATTTAATTGTGACTCTGAATTCTTTCTCACGCCTTCATTTTTAAAAGAAACAACATGTGACTACTAAATAAAAAGTAATTCTAAAAAATGCATACAAATTTTACAATCTAATTTTACAACCCTAATTCATCTAACTACAATAATACTACTTCTTATAACCCAGTTCGAATGCATCGAAATTTTAAACCCTAACAGTACTACTTAGAACGCACTGATTTTGCCGACGAAGTGGTAGCCTTGCCAGTATAAGTACACGGAACAAACTCATCGTCCGATGCTGGAGGCTCTGAATCAATCTTTTTTTCGAAAAATAGCCGTAGGGGTTTTTCACAAAGTCATCGTCCGAAATTTCATAGCTAAGAAATTCCAGCTATATGAATGATTGATATGTCTTTTTATCAAGGCATTTGACACTTGATCTTTTTTCTCTCATTTTTACTCCGATCACTACTTGACCCTCCTCTCGCTAGGCCGCGATAGGACGACCTACCTCGGTTGCTATTGTTTATCCTTTTGGCCCCTTCAAATATCACCATTTTCATCTCAAAAATCGCCTTCTCTTTGTCTCTGTCCCTTCCTCCATTTCTTTTGACAGAGTTGAGATAATTGTGAGGGGGAGAGAGAGAAAGATAGATATTTATAGGATAGCAATAAAATAAAATAAAATAAGAATATCTGCCATTAAATGGTCGGTAATTAAATAAATATTGTACCGACCATTTCTAATTAACTTTTTTTATAAATACTGTACCGACCATTTCTAATAAATATTATACCGACCATTTCTAATTAAATAAGAATACCGGCCATTTAATGGTCGGTATGAACTTTTTTTATCGAATCTCAGCAGATCTAGGTATATTTATTATGTCACGATCTTAATTGAGACAAGACCAGAGAAGAGACAACAAATAACAATCAAATGATTTTGTATTGAAAGGAAGAAATTCGAATACAACTCAAGCTTCAGCTAACTATAGCTGCCGCTAGCCTATGAGACAAATTGCCTAGAGTTATAATGAAATTACATAATCCATTTGGCTAATCTAATTTGCCTTATATAGATGATGAGACCCTAAAGAGAATTGCTAGATCCACTGTTCAGATTTCTCAATTGCCTCTCAACATGCCACCTCGGCTTTGTCCTTCAATTGACTTCAATTGACTTAACGGATATTTAACTACCGTCCGTTTAGTTCTGTTATCCCAGGCCCACCTGCAGCTATCGTTGATTTATCAACGGCTATCCCCAAATTGATTTGAGGACGCGACACTCCTCCCTCCTTCAAACCATTCTCGACCTCGAGGATGAAATTTGGATACTTTCTAGCAATTAAGCTGTAGTCCTCCCATGTCGCATCATCTATTGATTGATTCAACCATTGAATCAACACTTGAAGCTCAGCTGAGTTGCGTTTCTTCACCATGCTCCTCGCCAGTATTGCCTGAGGTTGAGACTGTGGATTCTCGTGAGGTCCAAGCACGGGTAGTGTAGGAGAAACTGCTTAAGAGTCACCAACCCTGGCCTTCAACTGAGATACATGAAATACTGGATGTATTTTGGAGTCAGCTGGTAAGTTCAATCGGTATGCTACTGTACCAATTTTGTCAATTACCTCATAAGGTCCAAAAAACTTGGGGTTTAACTTTTGATTTCTCATTCCTGCAACTGAAACCTGTCTATAAGGTTGCAATTTTAAATAAACCCAATCTCCCACACTAAAACTCCTCTCTGACCTGTGGTTATCCGCAAACCTTTTCATTCTCTCTTGAGCCTTTCTTAGATTTTCCTTCAACTTCCTTATTACCTCCTGTCTCCCTTGACACATCACATTCACCACTTCCACTTGACTTTTTGGGATACTACCTAGGGCTAATACTGGAGGATCATACCCATAGAGAGCCTTGAAAGGCGTGGTCTTGATTGCTGATTGGTATGACGTATTATACCAGAATTTAGCCAAGGACAACCACTTGCTCCATTTTTTCTGTTGGTCATAGCTCATACACCTCAGGTAATTTTCTAAACACTGGTTTACTCTTTCGGTTTGTCCATCTGACTGTGGGTGGTATGAAGTACTCATATTCAGCTTTACCTCTAATTGTTTCATCAATGCTTTCCAAAATTTGGATGTGAAAATTGGTCCCTGTCAGATATGATAGATGTTGGTAGGCCATGTAGCTTGTATACATTGTCAAGGAAAGCTTGAGCCACTGTTTTTGCTGTATAGGGATGAGTGAGGCCAAAAAAATGTGCATATTTGGTGAGTCGATCTACGATCACCATTATCACATCTTTTCCATCTGATTTTGGTAAACCTGAGACAAAATCCATTCCTATGCTAGACCAAACCTCCTCAGGAATTGGAAGTGGTTGTAGAAGGCCAGGAATTGCTATGTGTTCGATTTTATTGATTTGACAGTTTTCACATATTTTGATGAATTGATGTACTTCCTCTTTGAGTTTAGGCCAGTAGAAACTTCTTTTGATTCTTTGGTAGGTGGCAATGATGCCTGAGTGACCTCCAAGTGCTGATGAATGCATAGCTTCTAGAATTTGTCTTCTCAGGTTGCCATTCCCTCCAATGCATACTCTTCCCTTTCTTCTGATAATGCCTTGATGCATAGTCAGGTGAGGTTGTGCTTCAATCCCCTCTGAGTTATCTCCTTGCTCGTTGTCTGGTGTTTGTTGTGCAACTCTTTCTTGTGGTTGTGATCTGATTATAGCTTGATTTTCTTCTATCATCTTCTTGAGTCCTTCAATCCAAGCATCATCAGTATAGCTCTCTTGCACTTCAGTCAACCATTGGGGTTTGAGCTCACTGACAACCATTAGACCTGCATTTGAAACTACAATTTTCTTTCCCACTTTCATCCCTCCTTGAAAGGGCATCTGCTACAATGTTCTCTTTTCCTTTTTGTATTCAATTATATAGTCTAACCCTAACAATTTACTAAGACCCTTATGTTGTAGAGATGTATTAGCTTTTTGTTCCAACAGAAATTTTAAGCTAATGTGATCAGTTTTTATTATAAATTGGCCTCCTAATAAGTAGTGTTTCCACTTGGTTACGGCTGTGATTAATGCCAACATTCATTCTCATATGTTGATAAAGACATATTTCTAATTCCTAACTTTTTGCTCATAAAAGCTAGTGGTCTATTTTCTTGTAACAACACAGCTCCTATACCTTCCTTACACGCATCTGTCTCTAGGGTGAAGGTTTTTGTGAAATCAGGTAAGGCTAAAACTAGGGCTTCTGTCATTGTTATTTTCAACATTTCAAAAGCATTTTGTGCCTCTTGGTTCCAATGGAAAGAATCTTTCTTTAACTGGTCAGTCAAGGGTTTAGAGATGATGCCGTAATGTTTAATGAATTTCCTATAATATCCTGTCAACCCTAAGAATCCCCTAAGTCCTTTCACAGTTTTAGGTACTGGCCAATCTCTCATTGCTTTGATTTTATTTGGGTCAGTTGAAACTCCTTCTCTAGATATCACATGCCCTAAGTACTCTATTTGTGGCACACAAAAATCACACTTAGAAAGTTTAACATACAATTGGTTCTCTTGAATAAGTTTCAAAGTCTCTTTGAGATGGTTTAGATATGAGTTATAATCCTTGCTATATACTAATATGTCATAAAAAAACACAAGCACAAATTTCCTAAGAAAAGGTTTAAAAACTGAATTCATTAAAGATTGAAATGTTGCAGGAGCATTTGTGAGCCCAAATGGCATCTCAGTGAACTCATAATGACCTTAATGGGTTGTGAAAGCAGTTTTAAATTTATCATCTTCACTCATTTTAATTTGATGGTAACCTGACCTCAAGTCTAATTTAGAAAAATATTGGGCTCCTTTCAATTCATCAAGTAAGTCTTCAATTATGGGGATAGGAAATTTATTTTTTATGGTATTGTCATTCAATTTCCTGTAATCTATGCAAAATAGCCAACTACCATCTTTCTTTCTCACTAAAAGGACTGGAGATGAATATGGACTAGTAGAAGGCTGAATAAATGAGTTTTTAAGCAATTCCTCAACTATTTTTTCAATTTCCAATCTCTGGAAATAAGAAAACCTATTGATCAGAGTCAAAATAATGATGATTTACGTAGGATTTTGGCTTAGGTTTTGCATATTTTCTCACACTTATGTTTACTTTATTAGAGAAAAAGGCTACTGTCACCCTTCTTTATGTTTTATTGCAGAATACAGGTTTTGGGACTATTTTACACCAAATGGAGCTAGAATCGGGTCAGTCAGATCAGCGACGCCCATCGACTAAGTCTCTGTTATGGTCCGTATTGCCTAATACGGACCAGGCCTAGCACAGACCAGGAGATAGCGCTGGAAGCATTTAACCCTAACTGCCAAGGTCCTAATACGGACCGTATCACTTAATACGGTCCGTATCCGAAAGCATCTCTTGGAGAATAACTGCCGACAGCTGTTTTCAGATCAGTTTCTTAGCCCCTACTCAACCTCTACACGTCCCTACACTCCTATATAAGGCCCCTGGGCAGAAGGATTAGTTATCTTTGTAATTAAGGTTAGATTTGATTAAAGTGAGAAGAGAGGAGTGCTTGTAACAATGCCGTTCCGCGGCTAAGTTCATTTTCTTAGGGCTAGGTAGTAAACCTTGTTACTCTTGATGTTTTGATATATATATTTCTGTTGATTATGATTTCTTGTTGTTGAAACAAAATACTTTTGTGATTTACTATCTCTTCATCTAATTTCAATGATCTAGTTTGAGACCGTTAGGGTAGTGACAGTGCTTTAATGGCAAGAGAAACTATTTGTATGAATTAGCCTCGTTGAGATCTATTAGATTTATGTGAAGAAAACCTTAGCGGGGAAATCATAAACCAGACCAACAAAACGCGTACCAAATTCTATCACTTGCGTAAAGTAAATCGCAGTGATCTGTGTAGTAATTTGGGGTATTTGAGAGATCAGACATTTGCATAAAGAAAATCGCAGTGTCCTATGTAGAATCTCGGTGAAAGATCTATCATTCTTGCGTAACATAAATCGCAGTGACCTATGTGGTGTCTTTCATTAAACAACAACAGGAAATCAGACGCAACAGGAATATATTATCAAGGCGGATTGAGTGGCAATGGTGTGCCGAAACCCTAGAATTTCTCATCTCTATCTTTATTTTAATTACTTTTAATTGCTTCCTAATTTACATTGATCAAAACAACATCTCTCAATTTACAGATTTCATCTAGCCTTTCGAAAGATTGTGATTCGATCGCTCAAAGCATTGAACCAATATTTCCTGTGGATCGACCTCGAATATACTACTCGATAGGATTGTGCGCTTGCAGTCCGAACCGATAGCATTTATGAGTTTATAAATATTAAAAGAAACATTGCTCTCTTTTGAGTGATCAAGCTTTTTGGCGCCGTTGCCGGAGAGTAACGGTTCATTGTGCAAGGCCTCGCAAGACGTCATTGCTTTGACCATTGAATCCAATTAATTAGAAACGCCTAGATTTCTTTTCATTTTCTGTATTTTTATTTTTTTCTTTTATTTTCAATTTCGTTTTTACTTTTTATTTTCTTTTTATTTTTAGTTTTTTTAGTTTGATTTTATTTTCTTTTTAGGAAACTGCACGCTGGCCGAATCATCCGTACGAAGATCCGAGAGGATTGCTAGTAGGAGAGGACAATTCGCTTCCACATCACCAATAAGAACCAATCATAGTTCTTCATCGAGTAATTCTGAAAGCGAAGAGGACTCAGATTCGATCAATATGAATATCCCACCGAACGAACCGATTAACAATGGAAGACAGAACAATGGTGATAATGAAGTTCACGATGCAGCAAGACCCAAACTTCTACGAGACTATTGCGTACCACGCGCGAATGATCCTAATTCTAGTATAAACCCGCCAACCGTTACAAACCGTAATTTTGAGATCAAACCTGCTCTCATAAATATGGTTTCGCAACAGCAATTTGGAAGATTTCCACATGAAGATCCACATCTTCATTTGTCAATTTTCCTAGGGATATGCGAGACGATAAAGATCAACGGAGTTACCGATGAAGCAATCAGGCTAAGGCTATTTCAATTCTCATTAAAAGATAAAGCAAGAGCATGGTTGTTTTCCTTACCGGCCAATTCCATTCAAACTTGGGATCAATTGTTTAATGTGTTTATTGCAAAATATTTTCCACCATCCAAAACTTCGAGGTTTAGAAATGCAATTACTAATTTTGAACAAAGGGATGGTGAAATATTGTGTGAGGCATGGGATAGATATAAGGATATGTTAAGGTGTTGTCCACATCATGGTCTAGAAAGATGGCTGATTGTCCAAACTTTTTATAATGGTCTAAACCCTACCGATAGGTTGTCTATTGATGCTTCCGCAGGAGGAGCAATCATGAACAAGGAACCTGACGAGGCTTACAACCTAATTGAAGAGATTGCAATCAACCAACACTACTGGATCCCTGAGCGAAAGAAGCTAAGTCCAACATGGCACTCAACAAGCAGACCAAGCAGCGAACGGTAGCAGCAGTCAATGCCGCAACAGCATGTGGCTATTGCGGAGGAGCGCATGAGATGACCGAATGTATGAATGTGACGGAAACTGAGGAAGAAATAGAGCAAGCAAATACAATTGATAACAGCTTTCGACCTCAGCCCGCCTACAACACATGCCATCCGAACAGCCGAAACCATCTAAATCTCTCATATGCGAATAACCAAAGGCCTGCTGCACCCCAACAGAACTACAAGCCATCGCATTCCGAAGAGTACGAGCCGCAACCACCGGAACCGCCCGTATTCGAACTGCAGACAGACCCTATCAAGGAGCAGAATGACACCGTAGGTGGAGACGAGCGACAACCCGAACCTGAATATATTGCACCACCACCCTACAAGCCACCTCTGCCATTCCCTTCAAGGCCTGCCAAACAGAAGATGGAGCAGCAATTTGTGAGATTCATGGAGATACTCAAGCAATTACAAGTCACAATCCCCTTCACTGAGGCAATTGCAAGCATAACCTCGTATGCTAAATTTCTGAAGGAGATTCTTTCGAACCGAAGCAGACTCCAAGAATTCTCAACAGTTCTGCTTAATCTGGAGTGCAGTGCGCTCGTGCAAAGCAAATTACCAACAAAGTTGAAAGATCCGGGAAGCTTCTCGATACCATGTACCATTGGCACAACCGATTTTAAGAGAGCTTTATGTGATCTAGGGGCAAGTGTGAGTCTGATGCCCAAGGTAGTATTTGATAAACTGGAATGTGGAGACCTATCACCAACGCGGATCTCATTGCAACTAGCTGATCGATCAATTCGATATCCTGAAGGAATGTTGCTTGATATCCCAATCAAAGTCGGTAAATTCTGGATACCAGCAGATTTTGTGGTAGTTGACATGGAAGAAGATGAGCAGATTTCGATCATCCTTGGAAGGCCATTCCTCGCCACATGTGGGGCAATGATCGATGTTAGGAATAGAAAAATTTCACTCAATGTTGGCGAGAACAAGAGGATCTTCAACATGAATGAAACTAAAGTCCCACCTGACATAAATCTTACTTACAATTTGAAAACAATGGATGAGTATGGCAATGATGAATTGCGAATGGATGAATTTAAAGACATCGAGGAAATGATGCACGAAGCAGAAGTGGAGAGACTGTTCATTGTACAAGATGACGGTCAGATCCATCCAACCTCCGTGACAACACAAACCGATGGTCTGAATAGAAGCCCCAATATTGCAAACAACAGGAATTATTCTCTCTTAACCCTTGCACTAATCAAAAACCTACGCGAAGAACTCGATGCAATTTCTCAAAGACTGGACGAGGTTGAAGTAGTACTCGGTGTGAGCTTGGCATTCGACCCTGGATCTCAAATACCAACCGACCTCTTCGAGAAGGGCAGTGATGATGAAACCACAGAAGACGCTGAAGACAAGCCACCCGACAAGCAACCCCCTTGCATTGACGGGAGGATATCCGGAAGAAACTAATGCGACACAAAGTCAAGCTAACGACTTTAAACAAGCGCTTCTTGGGAGGCAACCTAAGGCCACTTTTATATTTTCGTATAAATTATTTATTTTCCAGTTTAATTAGGACTTAAACAAAAGAAACAACTCATACCCACATTCTTTCCTATGATCAGGTAGGCATACTGGAGGAAAGGCTTGATTAAAGACATCTCGGAAGATGGAAAAATACTCTCTGATACGGCCTGTATTGGCTGATACAGACCATACTAGTGGATGCGAGGGTAATAGAGTAAGAAGACAGGAAACAAGTGGTGAATACGGTCCGTATTGGCTGATACGGCCCGTATTCACAGGGACTAAAACTTAGCGGTTATTGGGTTTGATCATAACGGATTGGATACGGACCGTATTGGCTGATACGGTCAGTAATGAAGGCCAATTCGGGAGATGCGAATCCGTTAAGAAGAGACGTTTGAAATCCCGCACGAACCACGTCTCATAACCGTTAACCCCTATTTCGTTTTAATCCCTAAACCCTTCCTCTTTCCTTCCCTCTACTCTCTTTCCCTCTATTCCTTCTCCTTCTCCTCTTCCCCTCTCTTGCCAAAACCGAAATCAAGCGCCCCTCCTTGCCGCCGATCCTCGCCATCAAGACCATCTCAACCTTCCATTGAAGCCGCCGCCGGCCTTCTCCTCCGCGTCTCAACCCTAATACGGACCGTACCGGGTCCGTATCCGGCGGCCTCTCGACCCTTCTCCTCCAAATTCGGTTTCTCTGAACCCTATTCCTATTTCAAAATTTAAATCCATTTTTGCATTTGTTTTAATTTAATTTCTCTGTTACATTAGTTTAGATAATTAGCTTTTATTTCACAAAAATCACAAAAATCACAAAAAAATTAGGTTTCTGTCAGTTTTCCGATTTTTACCAGTACAATACGGTCCGTATTGACCCAATACGGTCCGTAATATTTACCAGAACCAGCACTTAGCATTTTTAGAAACACCTCCTAATACGGTCCGTATTGTCAATACGGTCCGTAACCAGTCCGGTACTTGGTCAAATTCACCAACCAACCAGTCCGTAACCAGACCGTATTGCCCAATACGGTCCGTAACAGAGCATTTTATTTTAAACAAATGGCCCCAAAAATAAAAAATATTTTAGGGGT
>JAJGRW010003040.1:0-14574 GCA_025461045.1 Carex parvula | reverse complement strand
TCAAGAAATCCGTGTAGCTCTCTCACACAATCATACACGGTTAATTGTATTTAAGACCGTGTGTATAATGCTAGCATTTCTAGGAATTTATAAAAAAATCCTATCACTTAAGATAGGAGAACGCGGTTCTACACGGATTTTCAACAAACAACCGTATACATTTACTTTCTACACGATATTTCGTTAAGAATCCGTGTAGCTCTCTAACAAATCATACACGCTATTTTACTTAGAACCGTGTATAATGCTAGTACAAATATCCGTGTAGCTATTCGTACACGAATATTCAACAAATATCCGTGTACAGTTACTATTTGGACACGGTTTTAAGTTAAATATCCGTGTATGTTATCCTGTATATTTTTTTATTAACAATTTTTTTTGGGCTAGCCTCCATTTTTGCTAGCCAGTTTGCTATACAAATTCAATATTGAGTTTACCACCAGATTTTCAGATAATTTTGACATCCAGTTTTCCAATTACAGCACAAAAATTATACTTAGCATTACAAAATTCATAAATTCATATTTAGCATTACAAAATTCATAAATTCAACTCCTTATTTTACTTACAGCAAAAAATTACTAAATTCACTAATAAAATATTACAAGAAAATGCTTACAAGAACATTACTAGAATTCACAAAAATTACTAAATTCAATAATAAAACATTACAAGAACATTACTAAATTCACTAATAAAACATTCATAATATGCATAAATTCATATTTTATTTAACACCTACAGAGAATGCTTTATCTTGGTTAGGTTCCAAAGAAATGGGTCAGACTAACTTTCAACTAACAAAACATTTTTTGAAAATTAAGTTATGTTTTAGTCCCTTGTTTTGGCGATGTCGAAATGGACATGTCGCAGTGTTCTTACGTTGTTGTTTAAATTCTTTCGCAAACCACATCTTATTCAAAGGGGGCTTGTGTAAGAAAATTAAACAACAATGCACTGCGACATGCCCATTTCGACCCCGCCAAACACAAGTGATCAAACATGATTTAATTTAAAGAACATGGTTTTATTATTGAAAGTTAGTTTACCCATTTCTTTGGAACCTAACCAAGAAAAAACATGTTCTTGTTAAGTGTCAAATAAAATATAGTGAAAATAAAAAGAAAATGAAATTCATCACATGCTGTCCATCAGAAAGTTCATCACAATCTGTAAAAAAAAAATGATGAGCAAGTAAGCAACAATAAGTAACAGAAAATTAGAGGAAGAAAACGGAAAAATACATGCCAGAGATGAAGGAGATATTCATGCCAGAAGTGAAGTCCAGATGTAGGTTATCAATTATATCACAGCGCTCGTCTTGATAGATGAGCTCCACAAGATAGCGACTTATCTTGATAGATAAGCGATCTGACATAATTGATAAACCTAAATCAAAATTCCACCATTATTAACCGTGAAATGATTGTCAAAGTTGATCATAAGCGAAATGTAAAAGTGACGGTCTTTCTCTCTTCCTAAGGTTATACAGGAGAACCTACAATTTACCTATTAATTGCAAACACTAACCTTTATATTTGTTGAATTACTTGATCAAACTGCGCTGGAGGAAGAAGGGCTTTTATACGGCGGGGGAAGGAGAAGGCCTTTTATACCAAAACCCCTCACTTATCTACACGGATTTATACTTAACAATCCGTGTAGCTCTCTAACAAAGGATTCACGGATATTTATGCTTAAGAACCGTGTCTAATGGTAATATTTCTACACGGACTTATTATCAAAAATCCGTGTATCGATTCTGACATGGATATTCAAAAAATATCCGTGTCCAGATCCTATTGTCACACGGTTTTTAGTTAAATATCCGTGTATCCTAATGTATTTTTCTTTTTAATTTTTTTTCTGAGCTAGCCTCCAGTCTGCTAAAGCTGCAATTCAAGCCAAACTTAATTAATGTCGGCAATAAATTCAAGCCAAAGCTGAAACGGTTACCATGATTTGTTCATACTGGGAAAATGCTTCAGATTCTTAAAAAAAGGGCCTAAGAGCCATGAATTGTAAGAACCAAAAGAACGTTTCTGTAATTGCCAAGGCACAAATCACCTCTATTCGGCAATCCACTTTCTTCTAGTAATATACATTCAATTCTTCAGTTATCAAAGGGAGTAAGTACATGCATGGCAATAAAGAAGAAGGTAAACAGACTAAGGAGACTCATGAGAAAACGATTGAACTGCAGCCACAAGGATCTATAAAAGGAAGGAACACATTGCACAGAACCATGCACCATCGCTCTTGACATCACAATGCATAAACTGAAAACCATGGCAACACCACCAAATGGCAAACTATGCAAATGCAAGATCCGGCTAATATCCAAAATCGCATTGAAGAGCTCAGGGTCTATTTGCCTCGACGGGATCAAGAAATGGCGGAAGAAAATCAGTTCCTTCTTCGCTCTGCAATTGTATTTGCCGGGCCCACTACATGACACCCGCACAACAACACGTTGGTGAGTGCATTGGGTAGATTTTTTGGAATTCCACCACATTATTTCAGAATATCGGAAATTGACCCTCAATTGGGGACTTTGTTGCCACTTTCCCAAATTCAATTATGAGAGATGCTGCGGTCGGGTGGGCGTTTTTGTTCTTGACCGGGATGTGAAGTCCAACTGGTGGAATGGACGGGAAGAATTAGGCATGCTCCACGAGCCCACAACCCACCGTGCTAGAATTAGGCTGCATGGTGTCCTCTCCAATATTGGAACAAGGAAGAACCTCTTCTGATCTCGTATCAGGTTTTGGTTATTTGGTTAAGAGTGGCGCTTTCTTTCCCTATGGTAATTATGAGGTGCTTCGTGTTTTGGTGGCTTTTCATGATCCGGCAAAAATCCCAAAATATCCTTCTCATTGACGACCCAAACTCAACAATTGTGCAAGTAGAATTAGAAGGATACTTCCTCAGAGGTGGAAATTACATGCCACCTCCTCCGCCCCCGGGGCCCCCCTCCATATAGGGGAAATCCACCTCCACATGCACCTCCACCACCCTCGTATTCTCAAGGCAATAACTCCGATGATCGTTGCATTAACCGCCGTCAAGCACCCTATGACAGTCACAGGTCGGGCCAGGTGGGCGTGACAGTCGCAGGTTCGGGCCAGGTGGGCGTCAACTTAGTAGAGTTTGAAGTTGTCAGTTATAATTTTGCAAATTCGGGCAGCAAATCTCATTGTTTAGGGATGCTAAAATTATTATGGAAATTTATAGTTCATTGATGAATAGAATTAAAGTTTTCATGTCCTATATATTTTTGGGTTTTTTTTTATTTCTGGACTAGTCTTTTCTACACGGATTTAAAAAAAAAAAATTCCATGTAGCGTTTCGTACACGGCTATTCAATAAATATCCGTGTACAATACTGGTAACGGTTTTCAAGTAATATCCGTGTATGTTATCCTATATATTTTTTATTAACATTTTTTTCTGAGCTAGCCTCCAGTTTGCTCAAAATGAATATTTAGTTTACCTCCAGTTTTTCAGATAATTTGACATCCAGTTTTCCAATTACAGCACACAAATTATACTTATCATTACAAAATTCATATTTAGCATTACAAATCCATGTTCAGCAATTACAAAATTCATAAATTCATCTCCTTATTTACAATTACAGCACAAAAAATTACTAAATTCACTATATTTTATTTAATTACAAGAACATGCTTTATATTTGAAACACAAATCGGTGGATGGCATACAAACCGGTCAATTAATAAGGGTAAACTAAAAATTCATGTACACTAAATTATACAAAATTATACAAAATTATACAAATCCATATGGAGTATTACAAAATTTAAATTGAAACATTATACAAATCCATATTGAGCATATATTATACAAATCCATACTGGGTAGACATATCCTTCTTCCTGAGCCTGGATCCCATAATGATTTCAAATATAAACTTAAGATTTACATTTGGTGCCAGTAGCTAGGCTTTACAGAGGGTAATATGAAGATACATATTTTAATAAAGAAAGAGTCAAGTAAAAAGTTGGATGAAGGACCTTCAAAAAAAAGAGAAGAGGTGGATGAAGGACCTTCAGAGCCGGATGAAGAGTCGAATGAAGAGTCGCTTTTGGCTCTGAAAGGGTTATGTCCGACTCTTCATTCGGCTCTTCATCCGGCTCTGAAGGTCCTTCATCTCACCTCTTCTCTTTTTTTTAAAGGTCTTTCATCCAACTTTTTACTCAACTCTTTCTTTATTAAAACATGTATATTCTTCATATTACCCTCTGTAAACCCTAGCTACTGGCACCAAAAGTGAAGAGCCATCGTTGCTCACCTGAATGTGACATGGTTCTACAAAAACAACATTATTAGAAACAAGCACAATTATACATGCATTAGTAAAATAATCACTAAAATAACAATTATACATGCATCACTGTATTATACATGCATTAGTTGATTATACATGCATTAGTGATTTATACATGCATTACTCTATTATTAGAAACAAGCACAATTATACATGCATCACTCTATTATACATGCATTACTAAACAAGCACAATTATACATGCATCACTCTATTATACATGCATTACTAAACAAGCACAATTATCAAGCTAATCATCACTAAAATAACAGTTATACATGCATTAGTTGATTATACATGCATTACTCTATTATTAGAAAAAAGCACAATTATACATGCATCACTCTATTTCATATACTATATCTCAACAAATCAAGCATGCATGCATTAATTACTAATTGACCTAAATAAGCAATAACAAGTAACAAGAAATTAGAGGAAGAAAGAGAAATATATACACGAGTAACCTTAGCAAGATAGAGAGGAGAAATACAAATTAACTTCAAAGATCTCAGATCCGGCCTCCTTGTGCGCAGAAATCAGACCAATTCGTATACAGCGAGAGAGAGTATTAATTGATCAAAACGGCGTTGGAAGGAGAAGGCCTTTATCGATAATCAAAACCCTACAATAACCTTTCTCCACGGATTATTATGTAAAAAGCCGTGTAGCTCTGTCAAATATTTCTACACTGCTGTTTAAACAAACATCCGTGTGCATTTCGCATATTTCTACACGGTTCTCACCATAAATATCCGTGTGCCTCTCTCATGGCTATCTACAGTGTTAGTTAAATAATAATCCGTTTACAATTCCTGATAAACGTCCGTGTAGCTCTCTCAAGGCTTTCTACACTGATTCTTTAATAAATATCCGTGTAATATATCCCACAAATATTTCGAGCTTCCAAAAAATTACAATATCACACGGTTTTTATATAAAATTGTCAAATCCGTATACAATGTGCCGTGTACAATGACCATTTCTGTAGTAGTGAATATTTCGAATATAATCCGTCTTAAATTTTTTATCCCTTCTTTTGAACTAAAATTTCAAAGACTAAGTGTGTTAGTAGAATGCAACTTTATAAAAAGTAAATTGCAAAAAGTAAATACACCTTACTCGATTTGACTTTACCCTTCTAACGCATAGATATAAACGAGAGGTTATGCGTTTCGAATGTACCTAAGGATTTCATTGGGTGATTCTTTATCGCATAGATACAAATGAGAGGTTATGCGTTCCGAATGCACCAAGGATTTCATCAAATCCCAAATTGAAACACAGTGGTGGGACCTATTTTGCGTCCTCTTCTAATAATTAGTATTTCTGGATTTTTGGTGGGGCTCATTTTATGCCCTCTTTTGGTACTTAGTTGCATCTACTATGAATACACACAATTCCTAGATTTATTTGCATCTAAAAATTATCTTTTTATATTTTTTTACCAAAACATAGGGGTCTCAATTTAAAAAAGGATGTAACTTAGAAAATATTCCCAACCTTAAAATTTTTTTGCTTACATAATACATAAGGAAAATCATCTTTCAAAAATATTTCTTTTCTAATCGGTATGTTGTTAGCCTTAGCCTTTTCATGTTTAAAATTTCAATCAAGTGTCTTAGAGACTATGCTACTTTTTCATTTAGGAACTGGTTTAAACAAAATTTGCACAAGTAAAATACTTTCAAAAAAGTTCAAAATTTCGGGTGTTTTCATGTATTGGACTCTACCTAACCTAATCTTATACTTTATGCAGTTCAACCGAGTTTTGCTGAAAAACTCGCACGGGTGCGGGACTCGGGTGAAACTCGGATCAAACACGACCGAGTCCGAGTTGACTCGGAATCTGCTGTTTCCAAACCATGATCTTGAGCCAGTGAAGAGTATGTCAATAAATTAACATTTAATACACTTTCTCAGTCATAATATATTTAGTTTACAACCTCTTTTCTTTTCTGTATATTGAATTGAGAGCCAACTGATGCAAAGTTACTATAGATTGAGGCTTCATTAATTGAAGATAATTTCAAAATAGTGACCGAGCATTTCAAAGTTACTGTATTTTGATGCTGTATAAATTGGGATACATGGAAGTAAATTTAAATTTATTTGTACAACAGCATGCAATAAAACATTATGTTATTCTCCCCTGCCCCTCACCTGTCATTTTTATTTATCACAGAAATTCATGGATAGAGTTCAATAACAGCTTGAACACCCAACCGAGCAGGACATATCTTGTAATCAGAATAGCCTGCTCCCAGTATGATATCATGCCATTCCTGCCTTTTACGTTCCCTTGACCCAAAGCAACACATCATGCAAATGTCCAAAAGAAGGCTTGTCTCAACTACTTTTGGGTCATCAGTCACTAAATCTAAGACTATGTCGACAACAATGACCTTGCTACCATTACTTTTGCAGGATTCAATTGATTCTTTGCATTGCTTGAGTATCCGAACACAATCCTCGTCGCTCCAGTTGTGAAGAATATTCTGAGAAACATGCATGTTGGAAAAAACAGTGAGTGAACTAATGAATTTTTTTTTTATTTTTACCAAATTAAATTAACCAGTGGATATATCTCAGAGTGTCTTCTGAATAAAAAAAGTTGAAAAGTTTCAAGGTTTATCTATGAAAATTAAACAATTATAGTAACAAATAAATAATAATGTTGAGTTCAGCTGGAGCACTAGGATGAAGACAGAGAAACCTTGAGAAATATTGCATCAGCCGGAGGAATCTTTTCGAACATATCTCCCCCTACCACATCAAAGGACTCATTTTTGGAAGCCTCTGCAACAACATGTGGAAGGTCAAACACTGTGCATCTCAATCCGGGAAAGGCTTCGGCAATAATTTTGACTGCAATTCCACTGCCCCGCCAACATCCACCAAACTACTTAAGCCATCAAATATGTCTGGACAGGTAGCAACTAAGTCTTTCATTATGGGCTTAGTCTGGCTTGCCATTGCCTCGTTGAATAAAGTACCTAGTTTGGATGGTTCAAATTTCTAATGTAAATGTTAATTAATTGTGTATAAATTTATAACTTATGCATTAGTGTCTTTTTTATATATAACATTTATAATTACTATTATGTGTGTCTGAGGAAATATAAATTAGAAAATTAACAAATATATGTACAGCTAATTTAGTGTGTAGTATTTAATTAGTTTTACCAATGTCTGGTCTTTCCTTGAGAACTTCCCAAAACTGTTTCCCATCAAATGCTTTCTGATGTAGGGTGCTTGTACCAGAATCTGTGAATACTTCGCTGAGACAATGCAAACTTTGAAAGATCTCTACTAGTGCTGTAGTGCTGTGCACCAAGCTGCCCATGTTGGAGCCCTTGATCAGAATGAGCTCCGAGATGGGTGTGAGGAGGTAACCTGCTTCGGATTGTACGAAGACTCCTTGGTGAACAAGGAGTGCCATGAGGCGACCAAGCATTGAGTCCTTCTCGGGTGGGACCGGTATGGAACGAGCGAGCTCGTTCAAAGGCATGGCCCGGCCGTATGCTTGTATGTGCCCTGAGATGTCTAGATCCACAGCACACTTGAGAGCGAAACTACTGTAGTAGGCTAAGCTTAGGTTTTGTATTGTGGTGATCTCCATTTGTATATGTGTTAAATAATGTACGTACGTATATATGTGCTTGCCATATATTGATTATACGGAAAAGCCAGGGTGCCGGTTATCTGTTTATATAATGGCATTTGTAGCTAGCTGCTGATGTTGTAGTTTGATCGCTATCTTTGAATAAATTGATCAGTCTATTTTATTTAGTCAATTATATTTAATGTGATTTTTTAATATATATATTTGTTACTGTACATACGTAATCGCTCTATATATAGTCTTTATCCGTGTCCAAACAAAAAAATCTAGGTGCAGGTTTTGAATAAACGCAACCTTACCATATAATTAAGTTGGTAGGTGCCAAAAACATGCATGGAAGTCGTTGGCAGTAACGGGTCCAGGCCGGATGCAAGATTTTTGCCAGGTTGGTAGGAATAGAATTGAAATAGCTTATCAGATTCAAATTCAATAATTAATCGGATACTAGATAAAAAACAATAAACGTAATAAAAACAATACAAATAGTATACTCTTACATAATAAAAAACAACAAAATAATATTATTTTACATATTAAAAAAAAATAAGTTGGTCCAGACCAGTAAATTTTTTATAAATTTTAAATAAAAATAACCATGGAAACTACAAATCCATACTGGAGACTGCAAATTTGGAAAATAAGTCCAACTTGGCAGATCTGATGGAACAATGTATGGAAACTGTGCACTTCAATGTTTGAAGAATAGTCAAAGCATAAGTTATGAGAGATATTTCTACATACTTTCTACATATCTTTTTCCGTGTGTTTTTCTACATATCTTTTTCTACTTATATGTGTCTCGAAGAATAGTCAAAGCATAAGTTATGATAGATATTTCTACATAATTTGTCTCGAAGAATAGTCAAAAGAAGTAAATATAAGTTATATATGCTAGAAACTACTAATCCAAACTGGAGAGCAAAGTTGAAAAATAAGTCCAACTTGGAAGATCTAATTGAACAATGTATGGTAAACTGTGCACTTCAATGTTCGATTTATACCGGAACCTTCAATATTACCTGTTATATAGATGTTTCAATGTTTGCTTTAGACCGGAATTAACCTTCTATTACATGTTAACATAGAAGTGCATTGATTGTGATGTCATATAAGGGGGTATTTTTCTTCTATAGATGGCGGCCTTCCAATTGTGACCGTTAATTGTGGTGTGAATTCAAATATAATGTATAACTATTTCTAAGTTAAAAAGTTCGAATACTATAACTATTTATTAAACGTGTGCGTTTATTAGTTTTTTATTGAACTCAAAACTCAGGCGGCAAAAGAAAATTTAATTAAAAAAAAATTAAGCTCATAAACAAGTTGAATGAACGTAGAACTGAACACATGTTCATATTTAAATAAGAATGTATGTATTTATATATAGTTCATTATGAACGCTTGCATTCTTATATTCTTAAATAATATTTTAATTTGATAATTTAATATTCTTAATGTTCTTATGTAAATTTGAAATTTGTAATTTATGTTAATATAAAAATCCCGGAGAATGGTTGGGTTTTTGCTGAGAATGACAATTCTAATTGTACCCTTTAAACATTTATTTCCCAATTTACTAATAAAATTTTGGGGAAAGATCTCTACAAAAGGCGCGATCATTCTACATACGGCACATGCGAAACTAATATATGCTGCACAGAAACGGATAGTGGCACTGTATATGCGGCATTGTAACATATTTTAACTTAGAATACGGATACATCCTAGGTAAATATTTATTTATTATTTTTTGGGAGCGACTAACAGTCCCCCACAAAAATTCCCTAAATGTCCCACCAGGCATTAACTACCTGAGGGACCACTAATTATCTGTCGGGACCACTAACTACTTGGGAAATCGCATATATTTGAGAAAATTTAAAATATGAAGAGGGATCCACTTACAATTTTTGTAAGTTACAACATCTTACAAAAACTCAATTTTGTGATTTTCAAAATCCAAATAGTCGATCCAAACCATTCATCATGATCTCTATATTAAAATGAACCTGGAGATTAAATTTTACATTTCTTGAAAAAAATTTACCATTTATTAAGTATTTTACAAAATTGTTATTTTTAGACATTTCCGAACAACTAAAAAACAATATAGAGATCATGTTGAACGGTTTGGATCGACTGTTTGGACTTTAAAAATCACAAAATTAAATTGTTGTAAGATATTGTAACATACAAATGTTGTAAGTGGATCCCATATATATATATATATATATATATAGAGGAGGGTTCAAATGCCTTCATTTTTCATGTCTCCACTATGCCTCCATTTTTAAAAACTTTAATAACTCAAAATTTAAAACTTAAAAATCAAAATAAACCTGTTGGATATGATCTAAATCATTTTATCTATGCATGTGTAAAAATTATGACATTTTAATTTTGTTTTCGGTGTCATCAAGAGCTTGTAAAAAACATACTAATGTGGATAATTTCTAGACGTTGATTTTTCAACTTATTGATTCATATAAAAACAAAATCAAAATGTGATAATTTTTTATGAGCACAAAGATAAAATGATGTAGATCATATCCAACGGTTTTATTTTGACTTTTAAGTTTTAAATTTTGAGTTATTAAATTTTTTAAAAATGGAGGCATGATGGAGGCATTTGAACCCTCCTCATATATATATATATATATATATAGAGGAGGGTTCCAATGCCTCAATTTTTCATGCCTCCACCATGCCTCCATTTTTAAAACTTTAATAACTCAAAATTTAAAACTTAAAAGTCAAAATAAAACCGTTGGATATGATCTATATCATTTTATCTATGTGCTCATAAAAAATTATCACATTTTGATTTTGTTTTTATGTGAATCAATAAGTTGAAAAATCAACGTCTAGAAATTATCCACATTAGTACGTTTTTTACAAGTCTTGATGACAACCAAAACAAAATTGAAATGTCATAATTTTTTACACGTGTATAGATATAATGATGTAGATCATATCCAACGGTTTTATTTTGACTTTTAAGTTTTAAATTTTGAGTTATTAAAGTTTTAAAAATGGAGGCATGGTGGAGGCATGAAAAAATGGAGGCATTGGAACCCTCCTCATATATATATATATGAGGAGGGATCAAGTTACAACAAAGTTACAACAACCATTTTTTTCATTTTCAAAGTCTAAATCGTTGATCCAAACTGTTCAACATGATCTCCACAATAAAATGTGCTTGCAGATCAAATTTTACATTTTTTTGAATTTTTTTACTATTTATTAAGTATTTTACAAAAAATAGTCATATTCAGACCATTGAATTTTGTACCCATCTTAATAAATAGTAAAAAAAATTCAAAAAAATGTAAAATTTGATCTGCATGCACATTTTATTTATATATATATATATATATATAATTGAGCTATGGTGAGACGTGGAGTAAAACAATTTTGTACTCCATGGCACTATATTTCCATTTTGAAAATCCAAACAACCGATCCGAACCGTTCAACATGTTCTCTATATTGAAATGTGCTTGGAGACCAAATTTAACATTTTTGGAATTTTTTACTATTTATTAAGCCACTTTGAAAATCGTTGATCCGGTGGTCCAGAAAATTTACTGTTTTTTACTGTTCACAGTGGATCAGCGATTTTCAAAGTGGATTAATAAATAGTAAAAAAATTCCAAAAAATGTAAAATTTGGTTTCCAAGCACATTTCAATATAGAGAACATGTTGAACGGTTCGGATCGGCTGTTTGGATTTTCAAAATGAAAATATAGCGTGGAGTACAAACTTGTTTTACTCCACGTCTCACCATAGCTCATCTCTGTATATATATATATATATATATAGACACACACACACATACATATATTTATTCATAAAAACACTAATTTTCAAAAATTCTAAAAAAATAGTAAAAATTTTTCCAAAAAATGTAAAATTTGGTCTCCAAGAACAATTCAATATGAAGATCATGTTAAGAAATTCGGATCGACTGTTTGGACTTTGAAAATGGAGATATGAGCGGGAAGTAAAACACCCTCTTTACTTCCCAAAGCATGATAGCCCATATATATATATTTCAAAACATCAATACATAACAGCACTGTGGTATTATATAAATTGTGCAAAATGATGAACATGATGTACCAATGCGGGCTCTTGAGTTGGTGAATGAAGAGGCTAATCAAGTGGTTGAGGTGATGGTAATACCAGGTCAGCAACTGTTATTCGGGCAGGAGCGCCCATGAAATATCTTACGGAGCCAATATCTGAAGGAGGAGGCTTCAGCTGCCATCTCATACCTGGTGTGTTTCATAATGAGGGCTTTCACATGTCAGTGGGTTTCACAGATATCTGGGTGATGGACCAAAATGGTTCTAGCGCTTTCAAATATTTAAAAATCCTAATTTCCACATACGATCAGATCACAAGAGTATGATCCTACCATGTAGTATCATTGGGGTGTCGATCCACAGGGATAGTGTATTAGATTTTAAACAATTTTTACTAGTCTAGGTTACTGCATTTTTAAAATTGAGGTGGTGGTGACAAATGCAATCAAGGTATTATAGCTAGTAAAGGTTAAACAGCAGATAAAGAGCCTCTAGGGTTCAGGTTTCCAATCCTCTTAGTTATGCAAAATACAAGTGTCGACGTTTCTCTACGTTGCACTGTCACTGTGGCATGCGGCATAGATTGCCCCACAGCTACCCCGCATGCAGCACTGTCACAGGGCGTGCTGGGTGTTTGTTTATGCGATTTGAAAGGTTTTTTGATCTTGCTATAGGCTTTTGGGCTATCAAGACTAAAGTATTTTAGGTACGCAATTATATTATTTTCCTATACAACCCCGTAGTTGAAATATCCCAAAGACCCTACTTAATGTAAGTGCTTTATAATGTTGTTTAAAGTATGATTTACGCTATTCTGCCAAGGGAGCCCACTGGGTTCTAACCCTAGTCTTTGAACTGCTGCCAAGCCTCGTTAGCCGAAGTGATTATAATACTTTTTATTTTCAAGGAGAGCTTTTATTTTTTTTACTTTAAATATGTATCAAAACCTCTGTGGAGGCAGCGAAGTTTGAATAGAAAAGTTTGTTATTTTATTGTTTTGTTCTATTTGTGACTCTTTACTCATCTCTAATACTACTTAACCGATACATGAGCTTAACAGGCAAGATCGTAACGAGACCGTTTTGCGTCACAGGGCAATAGCCGTCGGTTCAGAAACAGATGGAGATTTTAGATTTGAACAGATGGAGAAGTGTTTTTCTTGTATCCACATTATATTAATCTAATTTCTTGATCTAAATTCTATATGTTTAGGTCATTGATTGTGATGTTGGATCTAAATTCTATATGTTTAGGTCAATGATTGTGTCGTATGAAGAAGGGAGTCCTAACCTAATCTCTTCTGTGTGTTTTTCTACATCTTTTTCTACTTATATGTGACTCGAAGAATAGTCAAAGCATAAGTTATGATAGATATTTCTACATATCTTTTCCACATATATGTGTCTTGAAGAATAGTCAAAGCATAAGTTATGATAGATATTTCTACATAATTTGTCTCGAAGAATAGTCAAAAGAAGTGAATATAAGTTATATATGATAGAAACTATTAATCCATACTGGAGACTGCAAATTTGGAAAATAAGTCCAACTTGGAAGATCTAATTGAACAATGTATGGTAAATTGTGCACTTCAATGTTCGATTTATACCGGAACCTTCTATATTACCTGTTATATAGATGTTTCAATGTTTGCTTTTAACCGGAACCTTCTATTACATGTTAACATAGAAGTGCATAGATTGGTGATGTCATATAAGGGGGTATTTTTCTTCTATAGATGGCGGCCTTCCAATTGTAACCGTTGATTGTGGTGTGAATTCAAAATATAATGTATAACTATTTCTAAGTTAAAATATTTGAATACTATAACTATTTATTAAACGTGTGCGTTTATTAGTTTTTTTATTGAACTCTAAAACTCAGACGGCAAAAGAAAATTAATTAAAAAAAAATTAAGCCCATAAACAAGTTGAATGAACGTATACGTAGAACTGAACACATGTTCATATTTAAATATGAATGTATGTATTTATATATAGTTCATTATGAACGCATGCATTCTTAATGTTCTAAAATAATATTTTAATTTGATAATTTAATATTCTTAATGTTCTTATATAAATTTGAATTTTGTAATTTAGGTTATATAAAAATCCGGAAGAATGGTTTGGGTTTTTCCTGAGAATGACAATTCTAATTGTACCCTTTAAAACATTTATTTCCCAATTTACTAATAAAATTTTGGGGAAAGATCTCTATAAAAGGCGCGACCATTCTACGTATGGCCCATTGCGAAACTAATATATGCTGCACAGAAACGGATTGTGGCACTGTATATGCGGCATTGTAACATATTTTAACTTAGAATACGAGATATAACATCCTAGGTAAATATTATTTGTTATTATTGGGAGCAACTAACAGTCCCCCACAAAAAATCCCTAAATGTCCCACCAGGCATTAACTACCCGAGAGACCACTAATTATCTGTTGGGACCACTACTACTTGGGGAATCGCATATATTTGAGAAAATTTAAAATAT
>JAJGRW010003039.1:0-28569 GCA_025461045.1 Carex parvula | reverse complement strand
TATATCATATCATGTATAAGTAAATAATGGTGACAAGCCTCTGGTGACGCACAGAGAGATCACGCAGATATCATGTAGACGTGCTTCCAACCCAACAAACTGATCATCGCTCTTCAGCTAGCATATATATATATAACACAAAATCCATGCATCAAATTAAATACCAGTAATTCAGCATATAATTAGTACCTCCGTACTAATTAACTTGTCCAGGCTACATAGATAGATAGATATCCTATCGATCGAAACCTCTTAGTTATTGCTAGTTAGTTAATTGTGTGTTAGTTAGTTTGTTAGTTAGTTAGATAGTATGGCCGGAATAGAGTTAACCAGCGATCCATCCTGCAGTGCAGAGACAGAGGCTGTGAATGATGAGTCGTTGCAGGCTACTGGCATGCATCCGATCGAGGCTACTGGAGGCATGTCGATCTGGTAATTGCGGGCTATTTGATTATCTGTACGACCAACTCGTTGGCCTGGATATTCTCAAGGATAAGACTCCGTACGGCAACACTGCCCTCCACCTGGCGGTAATGCTCGGTCATGACACCTTCACAAGGAAGGTCTTGTTTAGAGAACCGTCGCTCCTCACCAGCCTAAACAATGACAGAGAGACCCCTCTGATTGCAGCTCTGATGGCCGACAACAGCTCCATGGCTAGAGCCCTGATAGCTGCTGCTGTAAGCTCAAGGAAACCGCCTGATCATGATTTAGAGAGAGCACTACCTCGAAATCATCTATGCGAGATGCTTGAGATGGCAGATTTGTGCGGTCAAAATGCACTGCACCATGCACGGCGTAGCATGCCGATCGAGAGGTAGCGCTGCACTTTTAATTAAGGTGCGTGATCATCAGGAGACTGCTGTTCGTCTGTCCATGCCAAGTCAGCAAAAATGCGAGTCGCCTATGCATATTGCATGCCGACGAGGATATCCAGATGTCGTAGAGGAACTGCTCACAATTCCCGAGTCATCAGATGAAGGGCCCACAAATACTACAGCCATGCATACCGCGGTGGTAGCTCAACAATAGGCAACGACATATCATCTGTTAATTTACTCTTTGAACAAAATAAAATTAATTTAAAAATATTCTAAAATAAGTAACAGTTTTGGGTCTTAATTTTATGCATCAGGAATAGTTAACAAGCTGTTGAAGAAACGGTCGCACCTAGCGTCTAGACTGTGCAACGGACACACTCCTCTGACTCTTACCGTAGCGATCGATAACCTTGAGATGGTTGAAACATTCATGAGACACGATCCCAGCCTTGCTTACATCAATTATGGGGCCTGCAGCAGCAGGGCGAAGAAGAAGAAGAAGAAAACGATACACATAGCCCTTTTATATTGGCAGTGAGCCTCGGGAGGGTAGAGATTGCAAAAGAGATCGCAACCCGCTGCCCCGATTCTGCTTATTACCGCAACGGAACGAACAGAGTGAATGCACTTCATCGAGCCGTCGATAAGGAGCATCCCAAGATGGTCGCGTACCTCCTTAGCATTCCTCGGGTTCTGAAGGCTAATCAACCAAGCGGATTCGAGCGGAAAGCTTCCGCTGCATGTGCTGCTGGGATGTGCAATACAGAGCTTCTCAGACCTCTGTTAAACCACGAGGCTCAAGATGTACCGCTGTCACTGCTGATAACAAGAGTGCCGTTGACCTAGTCTATAGTAGAAACACCTTGTACAACACTCGCAAATGGGTACGTTATTAGTCGATCTCGATCGTCCTTTAATTATTAGTTAATTTTTATTTCCATCAATCTCGATCAATCGATCTCTAATTTTCTTAATTAATTTGTGCAGAACGATGCCTACGCCTTGCTGTCGGCATCAAATCTGCTTCCGTGCATCAGACCTGTCAGAACATAGAGCGAGAGAAGAAAGATGATGAAACCTGAGCCATGTCCAACAAGAACAAAAGAAGACGGGGTTACTTATGCCGCAGGACAAGTACACAAGAACGCTTCTCTGGGTTGACGATTCTAATCTCACAATCACCTTTATAGCTGCTTTCTCTACTGTGGCGTGTGTCGCAGCAGGCTACGTAGTGCTGCTAATTATAACGGCCTCGTAACAAAACAAGTGTCCTCTTAAACGGTGTTCCTGGTAACATACACCTCATAGCAATGCTGTCTTTCCTTGCCGTGTGTCTTCTCGGCAACTTACATAGGGAGGAGTATAAGGCATCGACAACGGATGCTCTTGGGCTTTGCATATGTTGCCACAACAGTAGTGTTTGTAAGCGAATTGTGCCTGGTTTCTCCAACGAGCCTCTGGCTTGTGCTTGTCACAGTAATCACAGTAGTACTAGTATGCACAATTGCTATCCTGATCTGATTCAGGTTCAACATCTTTGGTATTTTGCCATGGCCGGTCTCTCAGTGTTTCTCACCGCTACCTCGTTTCCTTCCGTCCGGCGAGATACTAATTTTCTTACGCGCGTTTGTTAATTAATTTTGCCATTATTGAGGACATCAGAGAGGCTTAAAATTTACAGATAATAAGAATAGGGTCATTTGTATAAACTTTCATTATTTATCATTTACTCTTTTTGTGTTACTAGATATGTTGAGTTTTCTTGTCAAATATGCTGTCTCGTCAGTGTAACGTACAAATACTGGTAAAATATCTACAATAAACCTCTATGTATTATTACTATAATTGGAAAAAAAATTAGGAAATTAAATGGTATTTATAATTGTCAAAATTAAATTTATATACATCATGCAGGAGAAACCGAATTCTCCGAGTTCATACTTGCGTATAAATGAAAGATCCAACTAGATTTGCTGTTACAAGTTATGACTAGCTGGTACTTGTGTCTATTGGTGTCAAAGATAATAAGAAGTGACCTCCTACTCCTAGAGATGGTGTTAAGTTATATATACACTTACACTAGAAGGGGTTCTACTAAAGGTTGGGAGGAGCGGTGTTGATGCTGGAGATCCATAGTGTGAGTCACCACAATTGAGATGAAAGCACAAACCGATGGAAGTAGCCCCAAACCAAGTCTTGTAACAGAATGAGTTAGTCCCAACAAACAATCGGTTTTCACATCTGGAGTAGCTGCATATACATAAAAAACAAAACAAAGCAAAGCAAGTTTATTTATGGACCAACTTAATTTAAATGATTTTTGCATTGCATAAGTTAATTGATTTCTAACAATCAAGAAGGGCAAGATAAATTATCAAAATGTGAATAAAAGGATCACTTTTACAACTTTTACTAATTTCCAATAATAATAGCTATCGGAGTATAGAAGAATACTGGCGAGAAATTAATGTTACAAGCATCTACTTGGGCCCTGTTGTGTATGTTTCAGTTACACAAGGAAATCCATATATAACTAGGGAATTAAAATCATTATGACCAAAAAAAACTCTAGGGTTTAGTGTCACCACCAATTGTATCCATTGTCTCTGCTAATATGAACAATCAATACTGGATCTTGGGTACAGGCCCCAATTAAGCAATGGAATACCAGCAAAACCAAAATGAAACCCCCCCCCCAAAAAAAAAAAAAAATAAATAAATAAGGAAAATATCTGTTCTCAGTGCCAACAGAGATCAGTACTTC
Source organism: Carex parvula (assembly GCA_025461045.1). Taxonomy (NCBI): domain Eukaryota; kingdom Viridiplantae; phylum Streptophyta; class Magnoliopsida; order Poales; family Cyperaceae; genus Carex; species Carex parvula. The sequence goes on along the minus strand of JAJGRW010003039.1, from coordinate 24,984 downwards.
CGGTTGAGTCAGGAAAAATAATTGTTACCTTGGTATGACTCCAGAGCATACAAGGCAATACCGCATGAGAGCTTGTCAGTAAAGCTAAGAGAGCCATATACAAAAGCGCAGCCGTTGAGATCCTCTCCAACTAGTATACTCTCCATGCTGATTGCCGTCACCTGTAATTACAACCACAAAAATCACAAAACAAATCACAAAGTTCATGTATGCATAAAAGGATTTCCATTCATTAATAACATTTCAAGTGATGGCAGTACCAAATCTTTACAGTATAGTAATTTACTGAAGCAAAAGAAAAATGATAAGAAGATGTGGAACTCACTGTCACCAAGCATTAGCAACTCCAATGGTAATTGACAAAGCATATACGAAGTAATGCAATGCGCTAGGTAAAATAAAAATACCAATGCCAGAAAATATCCACAGTACTGCTCCAATTGTAAAGAAGCTCTTAATTCGCCAACTCGACCATCTCATCTCCTGCAAACAGTAAAAAGTAAAATAATTAATTTTGTACTATAAAAGAAAAGGAAGTAGTACACAATACAAATTTTAAAAAGAAGATAGCCAAGTAATTAATCCTCTATACCTGTAGAATGACTGATATGATAAAGCTACAAATATAAATAATTGCTGGAACCTGATAAATAATAACAAAAAAAAAAACAATATTTCAGCATCAACTTTATTAATCTTTTTTGAAGAAGCTATTAAGGGGTACAAAATATAAGCTTACAGTGGCCTTAGAGGATTGACCCATTCCCAAGTCATTGATGACATAAAAAGCAAGAAGCGACTGGACCCACAAAAAAAAAGGTATAGTTAGTACTCTATTTGATACTCAAATGGTAAAAAAAAAAAATGAGACAATTAGTGAAGTCTAGATCCATGGTAGAGGCAAACATAACAAAACCTGTGAAACATTAGTGACCAATCGAGTAAGCATGTAGACCAGAGCAACTTGGTAGTATAAAGCCTTCTTGAACCAGTGAGCCCATGAAATTCTAGACACATTCTTAGATTGAATTTGCTGTTTCAACCTATAAAATGAGAAAGTAGTTAAAAAAAGGTAGTTAAATTTGTTGAATGAAAGATTATTATTTAGAGGCCAAGTGAAGAAAACTTACTGAGGTTCCTTTGTCCCGATGAGAAAGACAAGCACAAAGCAGCAACCCAAAAAGATAGACAAGTAGGCGATCCAACGATACTGTTCGGATTTACAAAAGGAGTTAATTAATAGGTTTTTTGACTTGTAAAGGACATCAATTATCTCAAAAAACTTATTTTGGTTAAAAAGAAACAAGTGCATTAAGTTAAAAGATATCAGTACCTGTAAGATTATATTAGCTGCTTCTGTGTTATTGAATACAGTAAACACTGATAAAGCAATCGCATACAGACTCAGATTTGCCACCTTCAGAAATCAAACAATAGCAATTTACGAAATTAGACAATAAAACCTTGTGCATTTAAGAAGGGAGAGATAACTGTCAGGATAAGTTTTACCACAACAATGAAATTAGGCAATTACCATTGTGAAGGCATTGCGACAACTTGCAAGAGAAACCCGACTTGTTGGATTTAACGTGATACAATTCACCATTGCCCTACATAGGCATTGAAAATTAAGTAAAAAACCAATAAAGTCGATTTTGGATTGTAACAAAAGTAGAAATCATTTTTGTCTCCAAGAACAAAATAATAATGTTAGGGAAAAATATTAAGATAGAAGGGAAAGTACATGTGGGAGACTTGGGTAATAGCCCAACCGACATTAAAAATGGCAGCGAAAACACTGTATCCAATTGTTTCTAGTGCAGATGTATCGGACTTGAGAAGTTTACATGGAACACATCCACCAAAAACCGACGAAAATGAGATTGCTACCAAAATGGACCCACCAGCATGCCACAGCTTGAAATGCCCAATTCTATCTATCTGCAATGCCATGAATAAATTTGTTTTCATTAATTTAGTATATAAGAAGTGGCAAATCATATATTTCAGAATGAAGGAGAAGTAGTTTTGTTGTACCAACTCTCCCACAAATATTGTTGTGAAGGCATCAGCAACTTGACCAGAAAGCATGACGATTGCCGCATTTCTGAAATGAAAATTGATTCTTTGAAAATAGTCACAATATAAAATGACAATGAGAGAAGGAGGAGTTGAAATGAAAATTTTACCTTGGAGTTAGACCAACATCAGTGAGGAATAGGAGGAGATATGTAAACCAGCAAGAGGATGTGATATCATTTAGCATGTGACCAGAGCCATATGAGAGAATCGACGATCTACCCAAAGGCGAAGTATTATTGGGTTCCTCATTTGGTGAATCGGTGTTTGTTTCATGGACCATAATGATTATGAGTTAAATGAAGAAAGTAAAAATCAGAATTTGCATGAACTACCTGTTCATCACAGAATGACAGTATTTATGAGTATTGGTACCAGTGGCAGACCTAACTGGTACAATTCATAATTCATAATTCATAATGATGCATGTATGGTGGACAGTTAGTTTAGTACCTGTTCACCCTCGTGGACAGAAAGAAAGAATCACAATTTAAAATTCACATAATTCACAATTCAGAAGGACTTTTACATATATTATATATATCAGAAAGGAACTGAGAAAGGAGGCGAAGAGAGGAGAGCGGGGAGAGGAGATTAATTAAGTGATTGATACTTACGGTACGAGGCTGAGAGGAGAGGAGAGGAGAGGAGAGGAGCGGGGAGAGAGAGAGAGAGAGAGAGAGAGACTATTCCCCTTGTTGAGAAAGAGAAAGAGAAAGAGAAAGAGAAAGAGATGGATATTCGTATCCTAGGAATCCCCAGAGAAGAGAAGAGAAGAGAAGAGGAAGACAAGTAACAGAATCAGTCCGTCCGTATTTATTTATTATTTGTTATCTTTATTCTTTCTTCTTTTTTAATAAGTGGTAGGGAATAGGGAATAATAGGGATTCTAGGGATTCTAGGGATTCTAGGGAATAGGGATGGTTTCCTCCCTCCATATGCCGATGCCGCCCATGCGACTCGATTGATCGTTGGAAACACGCAAAGCAAAACAAACCAAACCAGAATAATGAAAGGAAAGATTGCGTTGCAACGGTGGACTTTTGGACCTTTCTCTATTTCTTTCTTAATTCAATTCAATCCATCTTCTTTGATCTTTACCAAACAAATATATCTTCTCTTTTTCTTTTATTCTCCTTTTCTCATTTATTTATTTACTCGTATGCACAGTGGCGTAGCTAGAATTTGAGTCAGGAGTAAGCAGATATCGATCGGGTTTGGATTTTTTTTTCTAAACGGATTAGGGTTCGAATCGCCTCCATAAAAATATAAATCTCTCTTGTGTAGACGGCCATAGAATCTGATATGATGATCTTAAATGAACAAAGATTTAAAAATACCCTTCTTCTCTAATTATATTAAACGACTCATACATTCATATCTGAATTATGAACTGACAATTGTTACTCCGAATTGAATCCAGGCAGTACTGTAGCTCTGCTACTGCATAAGCACTAATTTATGATTGGAACCAACCAATATAGGCAGGGGCGGACTGAAGAACAAGTAATGGGGTCAATTGACTTTCATTTTTTTTAATTTGTTTGTATGTATATATATCTTTTATATAATTTAGAGTAAAATGTTATGGTACTGTCAAATTAATTCTCGTTCTTTCAGATATATTTATCGGATTGACTCCGTCCCTAAATATAAGAATAAATTAATCTTCCTCCCACTCTTAACTCTATCAACTAACTATTTTGGTTGGACACTATTTATTTCCTATTTTTGATTTTCAGTCTTGCTCCACACGGGGGGATTTCATTTCCTTTTTTTTTTTTTTCTTTTTCGTTTTTAATCTCCATCATTTAAATTTCATTCCACGCACAAATACCCTTGGCCTCGGGCCCCTACAACGAAATTCACTTGAAAGATCGATCGTAAGTCGGCCGCAATTGCAGATTTAAAAAAGCCTCCAAAGAACTTTTTTTTACAAAATTAAAGGGTAGCGTTCAACACACAACATTTTTATTTTCTTACCATAGTTTTTTTTTAAAAATGTTTTCTTTGTATAGCACGAAAAGAGACATTTGAACTCTTTCGTAGGAATGTTCATTATAGGGTTGGTTTTTGGGAGCAGATAATGGTATACTCAAAATTAAATTAATCTGTTTAATTAAACTCTAAGAGAAGAGCGAGTCCTTCCTACGTTGCGCATTTAGCAAAAACACAATAATAGCAGCAGTAGAAACCACATATACAGTTAAAAGAGTTAAAAGAGTTAAAAATGGTTAAAAAGCAAAGAGAAAAAAAGGTGGAATTATTCCAAGTAAACATGCATCTTAACCAGAACAATCAACAGTATAATCATCAGAGTAAATGACAGCTAAAGACCCTGACAAACCTAAAAAAGAAATAAATACCCTTGTCTCTCCCTCAGCTACCTCAAAGGAATGTACACCAAAAAGGAATAAAACCTAACAAACACTACTACTGTGGCCTAACCACTTCCCACAAACAAACCCAATAAAAATAAGGGTACTAATAAAATGCAAAGAGAAAGAGAAGAAATGAAAAGCCAAAGAAAAAGGAAAAACCCTTGGCTGGCACCACCCCCTCTCACACCTCACATACATTCTATAAAACACTAAAAGTGCCACAGCATCAATGCATTCATCAATTTCCCTTTATTATTATGTGAGACATCAGACCCGAATGATCAACAAACACGGAAAACAGAAAAAAGGGAGAGATCAGATCGACACAGAAAGAACATTTGACAACAGCCTACAAATGACCAAAGCATGCGACAGTAACAACTGACAACCGACAGAATACCTAACCAAAATTCTATACCATCGTCAACACAACAAAGTAAAAACATAACCCAACAACCACATATTTTTATATTGTAATTGAAAGAAAATCGCAGCAAGAGTCGGTCAGTCCCAAGCACTGGTAGCTGCTTGATTGTTCCCGCCGCCTCCACCGTATCCTCCACCGCCATAGCCACCACCACCACTGCTGCCATAGCCACCACCGCCGCTGCCACCACCACCATAGCCACCCCCATAGTCTCCTCCGCCACCGCCACCTCGGCTGAACGAACCACCCTGTTGCCTGAAATCACGGCTGCCAAAGCGAGGCCCGCCTCCAGAGCGGCGGTTGCGGCTTCCACCACCTGACGAGTAGATGGAGCGAGCAGCGAAACGGGCAAGCCAGGGGGGAACTTCCTGGTTGGCCTCCTGCATAAGTTCGGAGAGGGAGCGTGCAATGTTGGCGTTGCCATCATTGAAGAAGGCTGTGGCCAGCCCAGACTTACCGGCACGACCGGTACGACCGATGCGGTGCACGTAGTCGTCAATGTCGTTCGGCAGGTCAAAGTTGATGACATGAGCCACATGGGGAATGTCCAGACCACGTGCCGCCACATCAGTAGCCACCAGGATCGGGGCCTGCCCGCTCTTGAATGTTCGAAGTGCATACTCCCTCTCCTATTTAATTATTATTGATAGGATAGATGTCAACATTAGCAACAACAGAGAGAGAGAGCGAGAGAGAGAGAGAGAGTGTGATATGAATGAATGAATGAATGATCCATGATTGATACCTGCTGTGTTCGATCTCCATGGATAGAAGTGGCAGGGAATCCATTCATACAGAGCCAGTTCTCCAGTGCATCAGCACCCCTCTTAGTCTCCACAAATACCAGAGTTAGAGCTTGCTGCACAGAATTAATAATAATAATAATGTCGGTTAATATCAAAGAAACCCAAAAAGACAAGAGAGGAAATAAAATATGCAAGACAGGTAAATACCTTTCCATGAGAGCCACTCTCCCTTTGAGCATGGAGAAGGTCCATGAGGTGGCTGCGCTTGTCAGTATCTTGCACAAACTCAACTCTCTGCATGATCAGATCCGTGCTGGACCCCACCCTCCCAACAGCAAGGAAAATGTAGTTTGCCAGAAAGTCTGACGCCAGTCTCTGCATTATTATTACAAAATGTTATAATAAGATCTTATCATATATGCTTCATTCAAATGTACATCATACAAGTCCCATCATAACAAACAGTAGAGAAGAATGATCAGAAACCTGAATTTCTCTGGGGAAGGTGGCACTGAATAACATGGTTTGGCGGACACCGCGTGACGGCATGTCAGTCTGTTCGACAATTTTGCGGATCTGAGGCTCAAAACCCATATCTAACATGCGATCCGCCTCGTCAAGGGCTAGGTATCTTATCATCTGTAGAGAAACACGTGCCCGCTCTAACAGATCCACCAGTCGCCCTGGTGTAGCCACCAGGATCTCTACTCCTCTCTCCAACTCCCTCAACTGCCACCCAACATAAACAAATCAATCAAATTAATCAATCACTGGATGCATTCATTCCTCTTTAAATTAAACCTCATGTGTATTTGGTTAGAGTAGCACTTCATATGATGAGTTTGTTTAAAGGCATAACAAGTTGAGTTGCAGGCATAGAACACATGAAATTGACTACTTTAACTCCTATTAAGGCAAAAGGTAAGTTTATTTACCATATGTGCCACAGCTGTCCACTCTATGTTGTCATGTACAGCTTAACAAATAAACCCAGTATTAAATGTAAGAAACAAACCTGTTGGTTAATAGGTGCTCCTCCATAAGCAACCACTGCGCGCACACCAGTCTGATAGGAGAACTTCTTTGCTTCGTCGTGTATCTAAAACACCACATCAAGAAAATTCAATAAAATGAAATAAGTAAATCTGGCAATCCAAGAACTCAGAAAAAAGGTGCATGTTCAAGACAATGAAATAATCAGAAAGAAAGGAAAAGTTCATAAAACATATTAAAGAAAGATTAAGAACATCTGGCAGTGCAACAACATTTAGAAAAACATATTATTAAAGCACACACATAGACACCCACACACCCTTGCAAGAATCAAAGTGGGTTAACCGCAACAAGAAGACCTTATGCACACAAAAATTGCCATGCATGATAACATAAGTATAATAATCCATGGCTCAAATACTCTGAAAGGTTACATACATGGGGTGAACATAAAACATTGCTAACAAGGCTCCTCCTTAATTGCATATTAACTTAATAAATGAACATGCAGTATCCTTGGGAAGAGAAACATAAGAACAAACCTGAGCAGAGAGCTCACGAGTAGGAGAGAGAATCAATGCAAGAGGATAGGCAGTCCTGGTTCCTCTGGTAGGGCGTGGCGGGGGCCCACCCCTCATGATGCCGCTAATAATTGGGAAGCAGAAGGCAGCGGTCTTACCTGACCCAGTCTGAGCGCAGGCCATCAGATCCCTCCCTGCCAGAGCAATCGGTATGGCATGCCTCTGCACCGGTGTTGGTTTCACATATTTGCACCTCCTTATATTCTCGTTCAGTGCATTACCCAGATCAATATCAGCAAAGGTGGCCACTGGCGGAGGCACATTTTCGCCACTGGTATCCACCGGTATGTCCTCATACGCATCAAAGTTGATGCCCGTATTCAGTTGCTCTTGCTCCTCAACTGAGACAGGATCCACCGGTTCATTTGCAAATGGGTTTGGTTCACGGTCACGACGGTTGTTGTCCCACCCACCTGGTCGGGCATTCCACCCACCACCGCCTCCGCCACCGCCACTGAGAGGACGGGGTCCACTCGCGCCTCCATAGGCAGCAGGACGTGAGGGAGGAGCATTTGCATTGCCACCGAAGCTCGGGGTGCGGTTATGGGGCTGTGGGACCGGGGTTGCGGCAGCTGGGGATGGCTCCTGAGCTAGAGATCTGTTGCGGGCATGGGGAGGCACATAAGCACTACGGGTAGGGCGCTGGTTTGAGTTTGAAGTGGAGCCCACGTTTGAGTTTGAGTTGGCAGCAGCAGGAACTACAGCAACTGAGTTTGGGGCAGGGCCCGTGGGAGGGGTGCTGAAGTCGTCGGCTTCGGTTGGGGTTGCAGTTGCATGCGCCGGGATATCGGCGCTTGCAACAAGGTCAGCCCATGATTGTCGCATAATTCAATTCACTCCCGAATTTCAAAGGAACACCACACACACGCACCAAGAGAGTCAGTCGATGTTTTTCTTCTTTGTGCTTTTAAAAAGATGGGATTGGTTGGTGGGGGTGCTCACTGGCATATATGTAAAAGAAGAAATATTTGCATTAGCACTGTCTTTGCATGTTGTAGAAAAATTAAACTAGACTGACTAACCATCTCACTTCAGAGAATATATTATAGATAGTTTATGGTCTCAATCTAGTCTTATATATAAAAGGGAATAAAAACTGAAACATAAATTCATGATTATTTCAAGCTAAAAAATTTCAAGAAAGAATCTTGAAACCCTAAATTGATGAGAAAATTAAGTTTGTTGTTTCTGGTACATAAAATTACAGAAATAAGCCAACAAAAGAACAATTTTCTAAGGAGCATGTCTAAGGTGCATGCGAATCAGAAAAACTATAGATCCTTTCAGCCAACAGATCTTGATTTCGCATATTATTATAACCTAATACCAGACTTTAACCTAAGGAGGCAAAGGGAAGAACATAACGAAACCCTAAATTGTATCATAAGAGAAGAAAAACCAAATTAGATAAATAAAAACGTGGGAGGCGGCGTGGCGTGAAGTGAAGGGAGAATGCGAGAAAAGAGAAAAGTGAAAAGAGAAAGAGAAGAGGAGGTTACCTTGGAGCGAGAGTCGAACGCGCGCGCGAGAGAAAGAGAGAGAGAGAGAGAGGAGGTGAAGAAATGAAAAGGCAAAGATTAAAGAAGGAAACCCTAATAAAACGAGAAGAAGAAAAGAAATGAGAATGCGATTTGGGGGCGAAAATGCGGTTTGAGGTTTGACAGCTGCGGTTCGGTTGTATAAATATCTGCTCTCGTTTTTGGTTCGCCTTCCGGTTCGTTTCCGGTTTAGTTCGATTCGCTCTTTTATTATACGGGTAAATAATTTAACAGAGCAGTTTAGGCTTCATGCAGCGCTTTTTATTCTATAGTTGGTGCGCTGTATGAGCTAAAAATGTTCTGTTAATATTTACCCCTATTATACTTTTGTAAAATGTTCAAATAGGTCCCCTCTCGAAATATAATTTTTTTTTTCTTCTGAAATTAACTATTTGTTGTCGGATAAATTAAAAATATAGTTACAAATATTCGGTCCGTTATAATTATAACAACTGTTTTATTTTTATTTGTTTTGGATTAGGTCAAGTGTCACTTCTCTCAAAATACATTTTTTTCAGAGTAAGATTACTATATTGAGCTTTGGTAAATACTGAAATTAGTTGTAATTGTTATTTTTGGACATGATTTTTTTTATATAATATTAAGTTTTGCAATCATATTATTAATTTGGAGCGCTATTTTAGGAATAGTTTCAATTTTTACTCTTGGATTATAATAGTAAACCATTTTATTATAGAAATATAATTATAGTTTTTCCCTTTCAACATAAAATTTAAGCAAATATTTTTTTTGGGAAGCATGCATAGTGTCTGAGGGTGTGAATGAAGTTCTAAGATCGAATTCATTAAAAATTTGAATTTGTTAATTTATGCGTTTTAATGTTGAGTAGGAATGTAAGTTTCTTAAAGATCCGAATGTCAATCAACCGTTATATGTTAATAATAACAGAGAAAATTTGTCCCGGTAAATTTAAGCAATATTAGTTTAAAGTTGGGTTATGGTGCATTGCAATGTATAGGTCTTCTTATGCATTGGACTCTAAATTGTTAGATTCGAACGTAATAGGAGACTAAAATTTACATTTTATTTTAAAATTATTTGCTATTTTTTTGAAATTTTTGAAAATCGTTGTTTTTTATAATTAAGAATTTTTTTAAAACAATGATTTTCAAAAAATCTAAAAAAATAGCAAATAATTTCCAAAAAATGTATAATTTGGTCTCTAAGTACATTTTAATATGGAGGTCAAGTTATACATTTGGATCAACTGTTTGGACTTCGAATCTAACGATTTAGAATCCAATACACAAAAGAACATGTATACTGCAATGCACCATAACCCTACTCATAGTTTTTTATTGCAATCATTATTTCTCATAATATGCACAAATATTTAAAAATTCAAGTGTCTATTTATCCCTTGCAACTTTATTTTTTTAAGAAGAGATTTATGATCACACTACTCTAGCTATCTAATGTACACAAAAAATTCCCTCAGAGTTTCGGAGTTTCAAACCTGAGACTTTGTCACTCGATCAAAGACTATTTTTTTATCTTAGCAAATTCCAATCAACATTATGTTAAATGCATCACAGCCGTCTATTCTTTTCTTTACTCGACATGTGCCCATCCTTCATCATTTCTTCAATTATATATAGCAGCTATCTATAATCTTGGATATTTTATAGGAAGAAAGAATTTAATTACCAAGTAAATCTGCAATTAATAGCTTTAATGACTTTAATTTCGTTGTTTTACCTTACTTAATTTGCAAACTGTGTGACTCTGAATTAGCAGATGAGATGTTGAAGAAAGCTTTATAATCTAATCTTTGGTTGCTCCTCATCAAACCATTTTATATACAACCAATTGTATATAAAAGCCCCTTCTTCTTTAATTATGATATCAAGTAGTTATTTCTTCAAATCAACCTCACTTCCATCCAATTCTAGCATATGAATCCACAGAAAAGAAAAATGAAAAATTCTTCTATCACAATACAATTTAACATGTGTGGAGCAACAAAATGATGATGATTTGTGTACATCATAACCAAATCAAAATGATCATGATTTCTATATTTCCTATCCAAACAAAATTGTCGCATACAACTACGAAATGAAAACACAAATAGATAATTAAACAAAAAGATAATAATAAAACTCTTTACAAAACTTCGGCTAACCCAACATCGTCAAGTAAAACACACCATAATTCATCTAATTCTAACAATCAAAATTGAATTCAAATAGATAGTGCTTAGCTCAATTCGAAACCAATATTGAATACTGAAATTAGTAACTCCGTCCCCAGTAGGTCCATTTCTTTGCTGGCTTTCCAGATGCAAAGCAAACCGTGCCTACATGATCAGATTATTTCCATTATGATATAATTAAATTGCGCCAAACAAAAGATATTAACAGAAAGAAAGAATACGAGAAAATTTAGAGAGAAATTAAGAGGTAAAATGAGTAATTAAGGTACCAACCAGAAGGGAGTTCGGGCTGGTCAAAAGGGGAGCACAAGGTTTTAGCAGCACCCTGGTCTGCCTTGGTTCTTGCCTTCACATCTTTCTCCACTTCCTATATTTATATATTATTTTGAGATCAGTGCATGATCAACTTCTTGTCAGAAAACAGGAAAAGAGGAGAGAGAGAGAGAGGTATATATATACCTCCTCATCACACCAGGGGGCAAGGATCAACTTTTTGTTGTTGAGAGCGGCCATGAACTCATCCCAGGTGTGCACCACTTCAATGCACGCATCTCTTTTCTCTTTCGCTGTGTTGAATAGATTCTCCTGGATGCTCGTCAGAATCTCTTGCACTTTCTCCACCAGCTCAGCCATCGGCACATCTATTTTTGCACCATTGTCCCGCCTCACTATACGCGCCTGGCTTTTCTCCAGGTCTCTGGGTCCGATCTCTATTCTTAAAGGAACACCTTTCATCTCCCAGTGAGAGTACTTCCAGCCTGGCGAGTAGTTCTCTCGTGTGTCCAGATCAGCTCTCATACCGGCAGCATTTAATTCATTGGCTGTTGATTCACATACCGCCTTGATGGCCGTAGTGTCAGCATCTTTGTATGGTACAGGGATAACTACTACTTGTACTGACGCAACTTTAGGAGGCAGCACCAACCCCTTGTCATCTCCGTGCACCATCACCATCACCCCAATCTTTTTAATTAAAAAAAACACAGTTCTTGTTAGGTAGACACCATATATATCAACACTACACTGGCTGGTATCAAATGCAAAGAGAATACACACACATAGAGAGAGAGAGAGAGAGAGAGAAGATGAACTTACGGTACGTGTGCTATAGGCCCAAGAATTTTGCCAGACCATTCCCTTTCCACCCTTGTCATCTTCAAAATTGATTTGGAACATTTTGGCAAAGTTTTGGCCAAGGCAATGTGAGGTGGCACCTTGAATCCCACGACCCGTGTGAGGGATAAAAGCCTAGGGGAGGGAGGGGAAAATTAAACCAGTAATTCTCAGTTGAAGTTAAAAAAAAAATATATAGGTAACAATGAAATAAGAATTAGTGGTGCACCTCAACACTAGTAGTATAAAGACCACCAGCAAACTTCTCAAGTTCGCTTTTTTTGCCCTTTATTACAGGAATAGCTAGATACTCTTCGTATACCCTTCTATACAGCTCTAATATCTCCAGTACCTGATAAATTGTCATGCATCAGAGGTTAGAAGAAAAATAAAAAATAAAAAAATGTAATTAACACAAAAGAAACATGTAGAAAGAAACGTACTTCTTGATCTGCTTCCTCTTTTGTTGCAAAAGCAGTATGCCCTTCCTGCCACAGAAACTCTCTACTCCTATAAAATTGAAAACAATTCTCGAATTAATTAAGGTTCAATATATATTAGCATAAAATTAAACATACCTGATAAAAGGTGTGGGGTTGCTGAACTCCCATCTGACGACATTGCACCACTGGTTGAGCTTGAGAGGCAAGTCACGGTGTCCCCTGATCCATTTTGCAAAATAAGGGTACATTACTGTCTCACTTGTTGGCCTAATTGCAATGGGCACCTCCAGTTCTGATTTCCCTGATTTTGTCACCCATGCCACCTGTACGTTTTACCATTTATTTCATATTTGGACAAATTAGATCAATCCATTCTCATTTTTGCAACCATTTCATTTTAGTGTTTAAAAACATCAGAACCAAGAACAAACTAACCTCAGGAGCAAAACCCTCGATGTGATCCTTTTCCTTTTGTAGCACATTCTCAGTAACAAAAAGAGGGAAATAAGCATTCTTTATGCCCATTTTCTTTATTTCTGGATCAAAGAATGCCTGCCAAAATAAAATTATAAAAGAGACAAATGGGGTTCAATGTTGAATTTGTAATCTGACAACACAAGAGAAGAGAGTATCAAAGGAAGAGCAGAGCTAGTTACTTGCAAAGTTTCCCAAATGGAAATAGCTTGTGGTCTTAGAATATAGCAGCCCGAGATGTCATAGTACTCTATCATCTCACTGTTCACAACAACCTGAAAGTGAAAACACACAACTGAACTAACTATAAAATGCATGCATATCTTTTAAGTGAGTTTATATAATATAACATCCAAGTTTGTTAAGAGATATCATATGACAGCATAACTAACCTCAGAGTACCATTCTCCAAAGTTGTCATCTTTCTTCACTGCCATACCAAGTTTCGTTTCTTTCTTCACTTCCTTCTTTTTTGCTGGTTTTGTTGGTTTTGCTGATACCAACAAAATCCATATTAGAAATAAAAAAATAAAAAAAAATCTAGGCTTTGCTAAGTGTGCCAAGCATGGTTCAAATGACATAGAATTTACATCATCTCTAATTTACCAAATATGTTAATGAAGTTGACAGTAACTAGAGATTTATAACAAAAAAGAAAGAAAGAAAGCAAAGTTTGGTACTCACTGGCTACATTTGAAGATCTAGTCGCCATCTCTAGCTAAGAGAAGCGCCCTAAAGAATGCAAAGGAGACAATTTTGAGTAATAGCAGTAAAAAATCAGAGCAATTGAATTGCGAGATGAATTAACCAACCACACTAAAGATTTTGGGGTCACAAAGATTTAATGTAAAGAAATTTTGTTCAGTTAGCACAAACAGCACATATTGTGCTAATTAAAAAAAAAGTAGAGAACAAGCAAGAAAAAGTCAGAAATTTCGGAATGACTTTTCACTAACCAGCGAAGATCGGTGTTCAGATGTACCTTGATGAGGAGAGAGAGAGAGAGAGAGAGAGAGGGTTTAGAGGCGGAGCGGCTAGGGTAGCGCACCTGAGAGGAAGACGAAGAGAGAGAGAGATTTAGGTAGGAATGAATTTACATTTCTGTCCCCGGCTAAAATGGCGCTTTGTATAACCGAATCCGTATTCTCCCAGGTACCTGATTAAGAACATTTAAATACGGAAGGCCCAATTAATTCCAATCCGTTTTAAGATTCGTGTCAGGTTAAATGAACGTTCAGATTTAATGATTGCACCTCAGGTACCTGAGAGATCCTAATTCTTTATACCCAGCTTACATTATTTTAGAAACCATAAATAAAAAAAGAATTTACCAAATCAACTTGCAAATCAATTCTTTTTGTCATCTCGGCACAAATTGTTTTTTTCTCCTCAGCTTATTCGGCCGAGGAGTTTTCACAAGTTTTCAGTCCAATTGCTTCATAAAATTAATTTTTCATTTGTGCCGAGATATTTGTTCGACACAGTTTTTGACACGAAATGTTTTCTTTTCCGTGCCAATCAGTCTATTCGGTCCGAGGAGTTTTCACAAATTTTTAGTCTAACTGTTTCAAAAAATCAATTTTTCATTTGTGCTGAGATGGTTGTTCGACACAGTTCTGGATACAGAATGTTTTCTTTTGTGTGTTTGATCAGTCTATTCTGCTTGTGGAGTTTTCACAAATTTTCAGTCTAACTGTCTTAGAAAATCAATTTTTCTTTGTGCCCAGATGGTTGTTCGACATAATTTTTTTTCATTTGAGCCGAAATAGTTTTTTTTTTTTCATTTGAGCCGAAATGGCCATTCGGCACAGTTTTTTTTTCATTTGGGCCCACATGGCCAATTGGCACGGTCTTTTTTTATGTATATTGATTCTTTATTTTTATTAATTTTTAAAAATGAATAGAGTAACTTACAATTTGAATATTCAAGAAAAAACATCAAATAAAATAATAAAATATTTTATAATTTAGATGTAATGGAAGTATTACGAAATATTTTTCAGTCAGGATTTTTTGCGGCTGTAAAAAAATTAAAATATTATTTGTGTGTTATTGGAAAAAAAATTATTTTTTTTATCTGAGTTATTGATTCCGGTTAAAAAGTAACTTCAGATAAATAAAAAAATATCGTGACTCTTCTGGTACATTTAAATTCTAAGATACTTCACCTATTTTCTTAGAAGTTATTTTATATTTTTAATATTTTAATATTATTCTAAAAATCACTTATAGAGAAATAGATTGAGTACCTCAGAATTTGAATGTAATAGAAGGACCACGATAATTTATTTATTTATCCAAAAGTCATTTTTGAACTGGAATCAATAACTCAAATTCAAAATATTTTTATTTTTTTCCAGTAACACATAAAAAAAATATTTTAATTTTTCTTACGGCCGCAAAAAATTCTGTCTGAAAAATAGTGATCCGGTAATTTTTCTTACAAGAAACTAGAAAGGTCAACTTATAATTTATAAGGTCACCTCGATAGAATGATCTTTTTGTTTTGAAGTTGAATTCACAGCGATGCCACAATTTCTTCTCACACATGCTGCAATTGATCAAGTCATTGTTTGTGCCAATACAGAGCAACGACGGATCTTGCTGCAATCAAGTGTTGGTAGTCAATCCAATGTCAAATTTTGGGAAGATATATGGTACCAAGAATGCACACTGGCTTCTAGATTCCCTCACTTATACCAATTATGCACTAACAAACAAGTATTGGTATCAGAAATTATCTTTTCCCAGGGTAACATCCTACAATTCAGAACATTACTATTAGAGGTTAATCATTCTGACTGGTCAGAACTTTTATTCATCATCAGTACAACATCCTTTACCACTGAGTTTGATAAACTATTTTGGAGATGGGAAATATTATGGAAGTTCTCTACACAATCAATTTACAAATTGCTGAACTGTAGAGGGGTCATGTATTCTACTCCTCTTATCTTGTGGACCTTACCAGTGGCACTAAAAATAAGAATCTTTATGTGGCTTACAATGCACAAGAAAATACTTACCAAAGATACCCTTACTACTAAAGGTTGGGTAGGGAACCAACAATGTCAATTCTGTGATGAGTTAGAATCTAGAGATCATCTTTTTGTCCAATATTCTCTGGCCCAACATGTTTGGTTCTGGTTAGGTAAGAGCCAAATTATAATGGAACATTGGTCTATCTGGAATGACATTTTTCAATACTCCCTTACTTTATCTTCTTTTGAAAGAACTGGATTTTTAATTGTATTCATTGTTGTTTGTTGGATACTATGGAAGCATAGAAATGATATGTGTTTTAATGCTTATGCTATTAAATATGTCAGATCCATTATCCTTCTAATAAAAAATACTGTTGTTTATTGGCTAGGTAATTTTAGCTCACTCAGCTCGCTAGGTAGCTGTGTCAAACCGATCATGAGTTGAGCCCAACTCGTTGCCACCCCTAACATATAGCTTTGAAATTGCTCAAAATGCATTATTTCACTATCGATACAAGCTATAGTTTTCATTTCATTAAAAAAAAGAATTCAGTTTTGTTCCGAGTTTCAGAACAGATAAATAAGTAAGTTTGGGATATGCATACACTGTACTAGGGCTGCACAAATAATTCGTAGTTCGTAATTCGATTCGAGTTTGATTCGAAAAAGTTCGTAAAAAGTTCGATTTGAAATTGAGTTTGTTCGAAATTAATTCAAACCAAACTTAGTTCGAAATTAATTCAAACCAAACTGAAACTGGACCTAGTTCGTTCGAAATAGGTTCGCAAACCAAACTTAGTTCGAAATTAACTCAAACGTGAAACGTTAATTTTCGCTAATAATGAACTTTAATGTTTTATTAGGATAATATTTGAGTTTGTAATAATTCTAAGACTTTGGTAATTGTTTTGTACTTCTATTGATATTTAAATTGTACTTTGAATACTTTGGATATTTTAAAACTTTGGTGATGTTGCTCCTGTTGGCTATTTGGAAAACTTTAGATTATGTGATTGTACTGAATTTTGATTGATTGTACTGAACTTTGATTGATTGTACTAAACTTTGGTGTTTGATATAAATTTTGGTATTTGTAATGAATTTTGATATAAATTTTAGTGTACTGTGTAATTAGAATTCAGAATGCCTAAGTTTTTATTGAAGTGTTGTAATTTCGAACTATGGCCCAACCATAAGTCATAACTCGTAAGTCGTAACAAAGTTCATAAAAGTTCGAAATTGAGTTCGTAAAAAATTCGATTCGAAATTGAGTTCGTTCGAAATTAATTCAAACCAAACTTAGTTCGAAATTAATTCAAACCAAACTCAAACTGGAAGTAAGTTCGATTCGGTTCGGTTCGTTTGCAGCCCTACACTGTACTTATTAAAAAAAACTAAAAAATCCATCCGGATCTCCTAAAGTAACTCAATATTTGGGTTTTGAATCGAGACCGTCCGATTCGAATTTGTCGCTCGAGATCGTCTCGGAATTCGATTTCGTCGTTGGAATGTGTACGCTCACTTCAGGAATGGTTTTTCGCTGATTCGAATCGGACGGTCTCGATCCAAAATTCAAATATTGGATTACTTCACTGGATCCGAATTCTGGTCTTAGGATCACTTTAAGAGTCTACTACTTTCCTCCAAGATATTTTCCCTACTATTATTTGTTAGTACTTTCAAGATTTCACATGTTATATTTTAATTGCAGTACAGCTTAATGATTGAATTTACATTTCTGTCCCCGGCTTAAATGGCTTTGTATACCCGAATCTGTATCCTCTCAGGTACTGACTGAGAACAATTAGCAACGGACGGTCCAGATAAATCTCAACTGGGTCAAACTCAACCTAGTGCCTAGAGGTGATTAATGAGCGAGCATGAGTGAGTTGGAGTACGCTCATGCTCGGCTCATTAGCTTAATGAGCGAGTTAGAGCGAGTTGTTAATGAGCGAGTTGCCGAGTTGTTTAAAATACATCATTCAAAAACTTATTTTCATTTATAGAATTTAACAAATTGTCATAATTCAACCTATTAAACAGTACATAATTTAACAATAAATTGTCCATAAGCAAATTTAACAAAATCAAACCACTATCTTTTTGTCGTTCTCACGACCCTATATGTCACATACTCAAAGCTATCTCATTGTCACATACCTACAAATTTACATTATCAAAATAATAATAAAAATGTAGAATTTAGAAATATACAAATTCAGAACTGTACAAATCCAGAACGGTGTATTAATGATCAATTTTTTTGTTATCAAATTTTGGATTATATTTTGAGACTAGTGTATTGATGAGTATGGCCCGAAACCAAAGAAAATTAAGAAATAGTGCATTGAATGGGAATTGCAATTCTGCTTGTTTTAGGAAAATTTGCAAATTCTTAATATTATTTTTCTGGATATACTAACATCTATTAGAGAAGTGGATTAGATGTGGCAGGATTTATGTAACTCAGTTCTTAATGAGCGAGTTATGAGCGAGTTGAGGTATGCTCATGCTCGGCTCATTAAGTTAATAAGCGAGTTATAGCGAGTTGTTAATGAGCAATTTACTCACCCCTACTAGTGCCTATGAAAATGCAAAGGGGTCCATTTTGAAATTCGTGTCAAGTTAAAAGAACGGTCCAGGTTTAATGATTGCATCTCAGGTACCTTGAAGGATCCGAATTCTTGTATACCCAGCTAAGTGTACCACTACCCTTCTGTAGGGCTGGGCAAAATTGCTCGAACTCGCAACTCGCTCGTAACTCGCTCATTTACAGCTCGCTTTAACTCGCTCATTTACAACTCGAGTTAGTTCCAACTCGAGTTGGCTGACTCGTTTAATAAATGAGCTGAGTTTGAGCTGACCCCAACTCGCTCATTTATAACTCGAGTTACATAAAGTTACACAGTCTTGGACACAAAAAATCTCAGAATAACCAAAACCAAACACAAACTCGGCTCAAACTCAGCTCAAACTCGTTTATAACTTGTGTTGTATTGATTTAACTGGTTAAACGAGTTTATAAACGAGTTGTGAGCCAACTCGAGTTGATAACGAGCTGAATTCGAGTTGGCTCTACAACTCGTTATTACCATCCCAACTCGAGTTGACTCGCTCATTTATTTAATGAGCTGAGTTCGAGTTGGGGGTAACTCACTCAAACTCAGCTCATTTACAGCCCTACCCTCGTGTATCCGGATTCACTTCACCTAAGATACTTCAAAATTTGAGTTTAGATCTAGACCGTTCGAACTTCTCCGAACCCTGATCCTGATAACCTCGTTCATTTCACAGCCGGATTGACATGAATCCTGATCGAACGGTATGGATCCAAACTCAAAATTTGAGTTACCTCGGAAAATCCGGATCCCGTGCATCATACGTATTATTTATTTATATTTATGTAATTTGTTGATGACTCGCATTATTTCGACTATATTTATTCAAGTGTTTTTTTTTATTGTATGTGTTTATACGAAGATGTAAAATATGTGCCCTAATAATTTTCTAATAAGAATTTACACAAATTTTTTTTTTTTACGAACTATAAGATTACTACAAAAATCCGGTGCATTATATTTGTATTGCATCTCTACTAGGTCATATTAAAATTATGAATTTTGAAATTTGATAAATCAAGTTATGTTCTTTAAAACTTTAAGAATAATTGTTCGTTTTGCCGTTTAGTTTTAACCAGATTAAATAAAATAAAATAAACGGAAACTCTCTGTCAAAAAGAGGAAATAGAACAAGAAACAAAACATTTAGACATAATAGCACTTGTTCAATCAGAAAACTAGATGCCTCCATTAGTTAGAGAGAATCAACTAAACTGTAGCAAGAAGTAACAAAATTACCGATTGTGGCATAATTTTCTGGCATTATGCCGAGCCTCCAACTCAAAAATACTAGTCTTCTTTTTCTTATTTATGGGTTTCAGAGACCAAAAAGCCAAACAATTAAATTTCAAAAAAAAAAAAGAAAAAAAGAAAGAAAGACCAAGTCCTTTTAGGGTTCATTCAGAGAGTATGGTGGGAATAACAGTATCTCATCTCTACTGAACAAGTCCCAGCTCCTTGAATTTTTGTAGCATTGCTTCACCGATCTTTGCCGGGGACTCCACCACTGTCACGCCGGCTTCTCTTAGCGACTTTATTTTGTCCTGTGCTGTTCCCTTCCCTCCTGACACGATAGCTGCAAGCAACAGAAATATCATATGATCATCATGCAATCTCATCTCATCAATACTACTATACTATACTACTGCTTGATTAAATGTGTAAAAAAAAAAAAAAAACCAAGTACCTCCAGCATGACCCATGCGCCGACCAGGCGGTGCTGTCAGACCCGCAATAAATGCCACAACTGGCTTCTTAGTGCCGCTTGCCTGCATCATACAATCCCCCCAAAATTAAACTTTACTTTTACCAGACTAATTTTATGATGACATGAAAATCATGCCAATGCTGTTAATTCTGACCTGAATGAAGGCAGCTGCATCCTCCTCTGCTGTACCTCCAATTTCACCAATTAGAACAATGCCTGAAGAAGCAGCCAACAATTCAAACAAAAAATTAAATCCTGTAGAAAAGGATATACAAATAAATCAAAGTTTGTAAGCAAAAAAGCAACGGTACCTTCGGTCTGAGGATCGTCAAGGAACTTGGTTACGCAATCAACAAAATTGCAACCGTTGAACGGGTCACCACCAATGCCTACACATGTTGACTGTCCCAGACCCACTGCAGTTGTTTGGAAAACCTAACAAAAAAATGGGAATTAAATATACCAAAAAAGACATTTTTTCAATCTAAAATAAAAACAAAGGTTAAATCAAGGGAAATTCAGGCTTTTACTTTCTTTTGCCAAGTCTGAGGACCAATTTGAATCTAAGGAACCTATTGATGCTACCCCAAAAACTTAGGCATCAAACCTAAATTATTCATATTTCCTCATTGTGCTTTATCGTTACTACAATAAACAAAAAATTAACCCTTAAAAGATTGTGGAATTTCATATTGAACTCGCTCGAAAGTCCAAATATCATTTTATTTAGGGAGAATTTCTGGTGTGCCCATGCAATATCTAATATCTAATATCCCCATGAAAGCATAACATTTTTTCTTCTATCCCCCTTTTATTTATTTTAAAAATTAAATGGACAAATATGCCCTTTCATTATTTCAAATACTCGTCTCTAGCTTGCCTACTTCTCCCTCCCTCCCTTCCATCCTCCGTGTCTGATGCCAGTGAATTTTTACTGCTTTTTTATGCTTGTCGATTGGCAAAAGATCTATTTTTGTTACGGGATTGAATCTGGCCATGCGAGAGCAAAATTGATCGTTAATAAATGATTAGCTCGTTGTGTTGCCAGGACTAGTGTTCTAAATTTCAGTTTTTTTTTTCCTGTTTGTTAGTCTTGGTAAAATGTATTTATGTGGGCAATTGACGAACGTATTTTGATTTTCCTTAACCAGTAGGTGTATCGGCCAAGTAATTTTATCCTGTACTGGAGTTAGATTTTATATTTTTATTTAAAGCAAAAAAATTGTGTCCAGGAGATTCAAACTTCTTCTGTTCTTATTTCTTTTCAAAAATCAGTTGGTGAAGGATCAACTTGCAAATATGTTGCTAAAGGAAATATTTTACGAAAGAGAAATAAGTTTGATTAAATTAAGAAAATGAGAAGGACATAGATAAAAGCAGCAAAATTCATTGACAACAATTAATGTCTCAAATGATCTGCCTCTCGAACTGGTCTCATCCGACAGGAGTTGCAAAATTGCCAGAGAGGGATTAAAATAAAGAAAGGGCATATTTGTCCATTTAATTTTTAAAATTAATTAAATAAAAGTTAAATTAAGAAAGGGGGATAGAAGAAAAAATGTTAAGTTTTAATGGGGATATTGGATATTATGGTGTTTTTATGGGGAAATTGGCTATTTTGAAAGTTTGTATGAGCACACTAGAAATTCTCCCTTTTATTTATGCCTATCTGGAGCTAGAAGTTTTACAAAAATCGAGTTAAAATCCATAAGTTGGACACTAGATAAGACAGCTGGAATTATTCTCTTGCCTATTTTACCATTCATTCTCCATGTAGATACTACACTGTTTCATTTATTTTTCTTTTTTTATAGCAATTTCTGCATTACTATCAGTAGTCATTCCCTGGTTGGTTGGTTATTTAAAACACTTCTTAGTTACTCCATTTGTAAGATCCAAAAGAAAAGACAGTACTTTGATTTTAGTGGTTAGTTACTACCAAAATGATAATCTTACTACTAGCAAAGATCCCTACATCTGAATGATGAATAAGCATTTATTTCAAAGAAACTTAGAAGCATGTAGAGACAGCATGCGTACCGCTTCATAAGTCAAGGTACCAGAGCGAGATACAATGCCAACCACGACCCGGCTTATGAATGTACCAGGCATGATCCCCAATTTTGCACTCTCCAGGCTTTATGATTCCGGGGCAATTCGGTCCAATGAGGCGGGTTTTTGATTGCTGATTAAGAGCAGCCTCACTTTCACCTGAAATTAGAATTAACCAAACATATAGTTATGGGTGCATGAGAAAGTGTGTGTGTGTGTGTGTATATATATATATATTAATTTGTTACCATATCGTGCTGAGGAATTCCTTCGGATGATGCAAACGACGAAGGTCTAATTCGGCCATCCATGGCCTCCATAATAGCTGCAGCTGCAAAAGGAGGCGGCACATAAATAACAGATGCAATTGGCTTTGGGTCTCTGCCTTTGCCTCTGCAACTGAGTTGAACACTGGTAACCCTAGATTGCTCTGTGCCGCCTTTCTTGGGAGTCACTCCACCCACATGACAAGAGTGAGTCATTACATCAGATGAGATGTAAAGAGACAGAAGAAGATGATCGAGTATACCATACCATGTTGGTGCATACTCGATGGCTTGCTCCGTGTGGAAAGTGCCCGTTCTTTCACGGTGATCCCTGACAGATCACGCGTGTGTTCTTGTCCACGGAACACCGCCGCCTGGGGCGCCGCCGCGAAACCCCGAGTCTGGGCCAATAGGACGGCGGCTGGGGTTGGCCGACGGAGGCGATGAGTCGACTGGCGGCGGATCGGAGAAGTCGGGAGGCCTGGCGAGACATGATGTAGAGAGAGAGGAATGAGACGCTAATCTGAGAGAGAGATTTTAGAATTTTGAAGAAGAAGAAATGAGGAAGCTCGAATCTTTTCCGGCCCGGCCCAACCCAACCCAATAGTGACTTGTCCAGCTCATCGATAACAATTAACTATTGAGAGAATGTATGTTTTCATCGTTGGTGCGCTACGAGCAATGTTGATTTGATTTCTAACAACATATGTATGCATGCATGCATGCATGATACATGGATTTTCACCTTTTTCAATGCACCAATTAATAATGTAATCTTTGCTTTGCTTTGCTTTTGGTTTTGAGGCATGTGTTCTTTTTCTTTTTTCTGTAAGCACCGGTGGACTGTATATTATGTACATTACATCCATCTATTTTTCTGTAATTAATATGAATCTTCTGGTGGAAATATATGATACAAGTTGATTATATATGTGTGTGTGTGTGAATAATAATGATAACTAACATTTTATTATTTTTTTCTGTTAACTGTTAATATTAATTATATATTTTTTAGCTAGCATGCATGTAGGAGCGTTCAAACGGTTCGGTTTTCGGTTTAATGGATCGGTTCGGTTGAAATTTTGAATTATTTCATTTTAAATGGTTCAGTTCAGTTTAGACTTCTCAAAACTGACAATATCGAACCGACGGTTTATATTGGTTCGACTATAATTTATAGGTGTTATAATGATTTCATTAAACCGAATTGAACCGAATTTCAACAGTTGTGTATGACAATGTAAATTTTATGTAATAATGGTACCAATAGGTTTACTTTGGTTTGAACCGAACAAACCGAAATTTATTTTGGTTTGTTCGGTTCGGTCTTAATCAGTTGATAGGTTTAATCGGTGGTTCTATTTTTGAAAATTGAAGAAAACTTTGATTTGGTCATTTTACTTCGGTTTGAACTGAACCGACCGTTTGAACACCCCTACATGCATGTAGTACTTATCTGATGTGTAAATATATATAAATTTTATAATAAATTGATTGTATAGTACTTAATCAACCTAAAATTTTGAAAAATTGCAAGTGAATTTTATTATTTAATGGAATCAACTGTTTGCTTTCACATACTAGCTCGCAATTAAACTTGTTGTATTTCGCTAGACATCCTTGAATTTCTTATGCTTCGCCAGGCATTAATTGGGATATTTTACCAGATATCATTAATTAATATACAGAAAAAGAAAAAAAAAAAAACTTGAACTTGATGCTTTGACGAATCGCTAATAAAGTCGGATAATTTGCAAAAAAAATAAAAAATACTTTCACAAACTTGGCATTGGTGAAATTGTTCATGAACGCTTGATATCTACTTAATAAATGCAAATTTTAAAACACCACAAATCACTCAAATAAGGCAAATAGGAAGAGGGGTGCAAACAGAAATGAAATAATATATATGGCTAGGAAAAGGGCGGAGCCTATCATTCAAGTTATGGAGGTCAAATGTGAATGGGGCTAATCACATAAAATTTTCTTGCTGCGAATGGGAGTCTTTTGCACTACTTGTAACATTTTACTATAAATTATATGGAAAATAAGGTTCAAATCAAAAAATTTGAAAATAAAAATTGGGGGTCAATTGACCCCTATTCATACATCAGGCTCCCCTCTAGCTAAGAACATGAGCGGATTTAGAATTTCCATCAGAGTAGGGCACTAATTAGTTTCAAATAGCTAATCAGATTTAAATCCGTTAACTAATCATATACTAGATAAAAAAAAACATTAACATGATAAACACAATTCAACCCTTTTGAACTCACATATGGACAAAACTATGGCCATTGTTGACATATGTGATGTTTTTTCACTTTGACCAATATATGTTAATATCATTCTATACGCAAGGATTTTATTCATCTTTTGGCTGAAAATAATAGTATATAAAAAAA